>OZJO01026013.1:0-13129 GCA_900406225.1 Acrobeloides nanus | reverse complement strand
AAAAACATAAGTGGAAGGGGCAATTTTTCGAGTTTTTAAAAAAATTTTCAAAATCATCTTATTTTCCCTTTTTTCGCGCCAATAGGCGCGAAAATTTTTTGTTGAAAACACCCATTTTTGATCTGAAAACGCTTATAAATTTTCGATTTTTAACAAAAATTTTGATGAAATCTTTGAGTTAACGCAAAAACCAGCGCCGCAGGTGAAAATTTAACAAAAATACTTATTTATATGCTGAAAATAATCAGAAAATGACTAATGTTTGGTTTAAAAAATGTCAAATTTGGGGATTTTTTCAAAAATTACAAAAAAGGTGGCAAAATTTTCGAAAAGGTGGCAAGGTGGCATCAGATTAAAGAAGGTGGCATTTGCCACCAATTGGTGGCATTTATGCAACCCTAGGTATATATCCATTTCAATTACGCATACTGTGAAATTGAATTTTACGTGAATGCGACAATTTCATGTATAAGGTATATTCCAATCGCGAAAAACATCTACCAAGGCTTAGGATTATACTAAGCCTAGGCTTAGGCCTAGGCCTAAGCCTAAGCCTAAATTTTGATCAACAGTTTATTAGAACAGTATGACAAATTACAACGTTTCACAAAACACTATGAGCATCACAATACCAAAAATTAAATGAACTCAGTCAAAGTTTAGATTCACAAACATGAACGGAGAAGAGAACCACTGTTGATCAAATTTTGGGAGTATCTCCATCTAAGCCCATTGAAGCCTTCAACTCATTGGTGACAATCGGGTTCAAAATGTTCTTTGGGAGGGATTTTGGCAAAATGGAGTTTCGATCGTCCGAGTTTGGTTCATCACATTTAGCATGTGCTTCTGAAAGGGCCATAATCAGAGAGAGCACAAAAACAGCAGCCATGACAGGCTAAATATAAAATTCTGTTTTAAACTAAAAAGCAATGTACTATTATAATGGGAAGTAGTTCCATGCTGCCAAAACTAACGGTGAATCCAACAAACGCGATAACCGCCATGATCAATGTGAGTGTGTATTTCTAAAAAGTTTTTCAAGTTTACGCGATTCTATTAAAACTGCATCGTGTTAGTTTTTGCTAATTTTAAAAGTGCATACGATCTTGTAACGTTGGATGCTATTCTTGTAAAGACTGGATTGAATACACTTGAATTTCATTAAGATGTTCATCAACGAAAACACAAGCACAACTCCAATCGCGAAAAACATCGTAAATTTGTCCCAAGTCATATGGTAATATGCGTAGTGGTAATATGAGTAGTAGTATGAATTATAGTGATAATTCCGATATCCGTAAATGTCCTTTAGACAAGCTACGACTAATACTCCAATGCTTAGGATCTAAAATTTATATTTTTGTTAACATTCGAAAAGTTGATCCTAAAACCTTATAAAACAGCTAATTTGACAATGCTGGACACTATGTGTCAACATTTTTTGAAAAAAAGTGACAGTATAACTTTTCGTACAGTTGTGGTTCGTACGAACTTATCTTACGGTACTTTTCGTAAACCTTTCATAGGAACTTTTCGTTGCCTGATTATCAATAAAATCCGTTATTGACACGAAAAAATTTAAACTAAAACGGATTTTATTGATAATCAGGCACGAAAAGTTCGTACGAAAGGTTCGTACGAAGATTGGAACCTCCTAGAGGATTTTTTAAATTTTGCGGATTCGTTTTTAGCATAGCAAAACTGGATATTTCATAAGGAGTTTAGGATCAACCCCCGAATGTTAAGGGTTGCGTTTATTTGCGTCTGGTGCAAGTAATGTGCATGCAACCTTAACTCTAAGCCTAATCCTATAACTAAAGAGGTTTTGTGAGAAGCTATATCCCTCATAAAAAATCAGATAAAATTCTTTTGAAATTTCTTATTACCACAATCAGCAAATTTGTAAGAACCGGAAAACGTCCAACAAATTTCAAGAAACGGACGTATTTTCGCGGATCTTCATCGATGTTCTCCCAACGGTGCCAGTCAATTTCAGTGATCGCCTTATAAGCTTCAACCAAATAAACCGCCATTAAAATCAATCCAAGAATCTAAACAGTACGGTATTTATTTAGTTAAAATCTCTCTTACAGCTGCAATAGCAAATCGCCCTTCATAGAGAGTAGCCGGGATAGTCATCAAGTTAAGACATGCAAAAGCAATTGTGTATGTAAAATACTAGAAATCTTTTTTTTTAAATAAATTTATATTTACCACACTATTCCAGCCAAGCTCCGGCTTGCCAACAATGTTTTTGAAGAAACAACAATTTGCAAGGGCTTCTGATTTTTTAGCCGCTAAAATGACGATTACAGCAATTGATGTAAGAAGGGTCAAAATCGACACAACAATCGAGAGAGCCGGAACACCGTAAGAATTTTCGGTGGTAAATACGATCAATTGAGCCAATGCCACCACCTAGAATTTTAAAGGTTTAGTTTTAAGGGTTGTTACGTCTGTTCAAATAGTTGTAAAAATGGATACATGAGCAAAATTACAACACTCCTAACTTTTACCTCATTAAACTTAGGCTTAAGGTTAAATTTTTCAGGTTTTTAGGCTTTGGCCTAGGCCTTTCTTTGCAGCAGCCCTATCAGATTCCTATCGGACGAGGGCTATGTTGTGATTCGCGACAAGAATCTGTGAAACGGGAGGAGCCGCAAGCTGTTATCTGATCTTGCATCAAGCTTATAAAATCGCTTGAGCCAAAGGGGAGCCAGAGGCCGACTCGAAGCTTATTCGATGCGGTTGTCGAAGATGGTGACCTGCTCCCTTTTTTTGCTTCATTTAATGGGTCTACGCGCGTTTAAATCTAATTAAGTAACAAATAATTAAAAAAAGAATTGGCTTAGCATCTAACAGTGTTATAGAAAAATTAATAGTTTTAAAAAAAGAAGCCATTTCAGATTTTTTTGATGCTCTAAGGATCTCAAATATATGATAACTTACAAGATTAGTAAGTTTTGGGAAGACTGGATCACGAATAAGTTTGAGAATTTGAGAGTCTTCTTCAGTCTTCTCCATTTTTGACTAAAATTTTTTATAAATTTAAAAAATCAATAAACGCGACTCAAAATATGCCAAATATTTATAAGGAAGCTGAGAATAACGTCAACATCCGCGCTAGAACAAACAGTTGATTTATTTGATGATTCATGAAAAATGGATTTTATGAACACCTTATTGCGCATAGGTGACGAACAAAAAGTTTTCTGTTGATAATGGCGCAAAGGCCATCTTTAAGGATCAGAATCTTCTTGAAAACACCAATATTCTTTACCGCTTGCGCACGGCCCCACTCAATTTAGGTGTGGTTTGGGGAGGTTTGTACACATGTGCCTTACTGCACATTATTTTTGTTGATAACTGCGAAAAGGCGATTTGTAGAATATTGCAAAACAACGCTTATTACGCATTTTATCAAAAAATTTGTTAGAAATCATCAAGCTTTTTTAAATAGAAAATTTTTATTAAATAATTAACTTGACTCAAAAACTCGTATGGTCTTGGTTAACTCCATTTATTTTAAAGTGGAATGGGCAAAGAAATTTGATAGAAAAAAGACAAAAAGTTGAGACTTTATGCAGATAGGTTAAAAACTCAAGTATCTACTAGCACTTGCACAAACTCACCATACATTGAAAATTTGAGCGAAGTTCCATTCACATTTTTAGGTCCTCGTGATAAGCAGCATCGAAATACAAGCCTATCATGAAACTGATGACTTTCAGATCCTTGACTTGCCTTTTTAGGCAATGAAATCTACATGTCTATAGTCTTATCAGCAAGAAGAAATAGTTTACCCCAACTTGGTTTATCAAGAGAATTTTTATAAAGAAAATAGATTTTGACTGAGAAATGTTTTGTAGGCCATTCCAATAAAATTTATTCGGCTTGGCGATAGTTGAGGACGAGCACTTGAGGATGAGACATTTGAGGATGGCTATTTGAGGACGGACATTTGAGGATGGGGACATTCGGGGATAGTCATTTGAGGATGGCCATTCGTGAATGGGACATTTGAGGACGGAACATTTGAGGATGGGTGCTATTTAGGGCCTAAAAAACGTATCCCACCTTTGTTTCTCAAATGTCCCGTCCTCAAATATCCCGTTCACAAATGGCTGTCCTCAAATGTCCCGTTCACACATGGCCATGCTCAAACGTCCCGTCCTTAACTGTTCCGTCCTCAAATGTCTCGTCCTCAAATAGCCATCCTCAAATGTCTCATCCTCAAGTGCCCGTCCTCAACTGTCGCCTCCCATGTTGTGCTTATTTTAAGCATTTTTGCTTATTTTTGAAGTTCTGTTATTACTTTTTGATAAGAAAATAAACAGACGCTTATTTTAATCATTTTTGCTTAAGTTTTAAGTTCCGTAATAACCTTTTGATCTGATTATAATCAGATTATTTTTCGCCAGTTGACGTAGAACATTGTTTTGATTCTCAAGAATTGTAAAATTTATTACTTTGTCCTTTTTATGATTTTCTACATAATTAGGTTAGGCTCGCCTAAATAGTCGATGCTTGAAAAATCATAGAGCCAACTCTCTAGCATGAAACCCAGTGTGGAGGCACATTGAGTCCGTGTGAACCAGCAAAGTTTCCTAGAATCTATGGAATTGAATATAAATTTTTCCATAGAAGGCTGAGCTCTACAGGGTATGTTTAAATTACTCCGACCAAGTTTAAATAGATTGAGCCTTTTTATTTAAAAAAACCAGCAAGATTTCATTTGAAATGTCCACTTTTGCCTTAATAAATTCGCTCAGTTTTCTAGGAAAGTCGTCCACAACGCCTTCCCAAATAGACTCCAAGGATCAGGGCTTTCGAATGTTCTCTGGAGTTCTCTTCCTGACGGCTCTGAATAGTTGCGCATTTTATTGGACACTTTTTTGGAATTGAGAGTCATCGATGCATTGGCCTATTTCACACCATAAATTCGAAAGATCTCCGGTGGTCAGAAATGCGAATCTTAAAAAGGGAGTCTTGTTGTAAAAAATTAAATTTTCAGAAAAAGAATAACAACGCTAAAAATTCGATTTTTAGAAATTTGTCCAGATAATTCAAGCACACTCTGTATTGTTTTTAGCTCTAAATTTCACACAAAGTACAATTAGTCGCTGAGATAATGTTTTGTCTAATAAAGGCGTTAAAGTTTGTATGATCAGTCAAAGGAAGTGAGTCGAAAAAATTTCTCTTGAAATCTTGGTTTGTTTTAAATTTTACTTGGATACTACGAAACAAAGCCAGTAAACGTTGAAGTATGAATACGACGGTAAATTTTTATGGTCTAACAATTTTAGTTAAAATTTTAGGTCCAAAGTTATCCTATAGAAACCTTATTGACCCCCGTTATTTGTTTGGTTTCGGTGGCGATAATAAGCATTTTTGGAAATTTGTGCATAGTTATAGCAACTTTTAGAAAAAAGTATCTTTTATATTAGATTGGCCGATAATCGACTATCTGTTTGTTCACCCCTGTTTATAAATATCAATTTGTCAAAAGTCAACTTCGACCTTAAAGGGCTAGACCACTACCAAAAAACACTTAGAAAGTCTTTTTTTCTAAAAACATCAGAAATTTCCTAAAATCTTGAGATTTTCGCTTCAATACACAAAAATCTTTCTTGAATATATGCATTTTCACATTTTGATATTGCGCGCATCGTGTTCCCATACCAGAAACCTATACGACTCCGTAGATAAACTTACGGCGTTTTTTCAACTCGTAGTGTATGTAACACGCATTAAAAACTATGGGTGCGTTCCTAAGTTGAACCGTATGGTTAACCGTCAACCGTACGGATCCGTACTGATCACTGTCAATCGTACGGTCAACCTTACGGCTCCCTGTGGCCCCGTAGGCCACCTGTAAGATCGATTATCGTCCTTTCAACAGCTTATCTACGGGATCGTATGAGTGGGGCCGTACGGTTGACAGTGATCAGTAAGGATCCGTACGATTCAACTTAGGAACGCACCCAAGGTCTCCTACACGCTATTAAACTTCAGGTCTCTTCATGGCATTTGCAACATCCTCATAGCTATTGAATCCGCGTTTGATGTTGTCTCTGAGTTATGGACTCCATTGTACCTTTACTTCATTCTGTCCGAGAATCATTATCTAACAATTACAACTTGTTGGTATGTACTAATAGTACCAGTATTTTGTACGCATGTTAGTTTAATGATGACAATAATGGTGGGCATAGATCGGTCGTTAAATATTGTCATACCGCTAAAGTAAGACTTATATAGGCTTACGTAAAAACGGGATTTTAGGGTTCGGAAAATAGGAAAAGTCAAATATTTATGTTGCATGTTATGGTTGCCTTTTGGTGTGGGTGTATTCTGGACAATTATCACGTATGAGCCTATGCTTAGTGTTGCTGATAGGTAAGGGTACATATATACAAGAGGGTACAAGCCTGCGAAATACGAGCTGATTCAGTGTGGATCCTTCTCTTCTTTGGATACAAATTCGAGGAAGAAAGAAGATCCCCCTGCGATCTTGCACCTGAAGCACGAGTTTATCCTTAGTCGAAGGCCAATGATATGAATTGGTTCTTGAGAAATTTTGGCCGGTTAGGAGAATTAGAGGGAAGGGAGATTATCCTACTTTTTGTGCATGTACGGGCAAAAAAGGGAATGTAATGCTGGTGCTTGTGAGAAGCTGTTGAACCAGTGGAACTGACTCCTGTACACTCTGTGGTATAGGGTCCATATAACAGCTCCGACAACTTGGGCAAAATCTTTGTGACTCCATCCGGGGTCGAAACGCCTTCTATATGTGCTTGTTCAGAAACTCTAGCCACTAGGCCATCCGCCACCTTAGATGCTCATTCAGTTCTGTCTCAGTAGAGTTCAACGGAAAAAAAATTTTGCTCAAATGCTCCAGCCCATGACTTTCTTAGGATATGTGTAGGATCCAGCCTAATTCGGCATTTTGTTACTAAATCGCACCTGGATGCCCCTAAAAAGTTGTCGGGGAGTCTTTTTTCCTCATTTATGAGGGCCGCACCTCTTTTAAATTTTGCGCGAGAGAGCAGGTTGATAGAAGGCTATCCAGATATGTACTAAACTTCTAGATTANTCTTAAGATATGTGTAGGATCCAGCCTAATTCGGCATTTTGTTACTAAATCGCACCTGGATGCCCCTAAAAAGTTGTCGGGGAGTCTTTTTTCCTCATTTATTTATGAGGGCCGCACCTCTTTTAAATTTTGCGCGAGAGAGCAGGTTGATAGAAGGCTATCCAGATATGTACTAAACTTCTAGATTAATTATGTGCACTTCACTGGAGTTTGCTCAAGGAAACCTCAAATATATAAGATCTTGGTTTTTGATAGCCGTGTCGATTGTCATGTTGGTTATATACGCCCTACTCTGGCTCTTATTCAAGACATCGAAAGGTAGAAAATGCTTTAAAAATTTTCAGAAGGCCCTCCCCACAACATATACAAATTTAGATACCTCGATCAGAACTCGGAAAATACTAAAATCCTTAACAGTTATAACCATAATTATCGCTTCAAGCTATCCATCCAGCCAAATTATTATAGCGGTGTCAAGGCTTTGTTTCACCCCTGAGACATTCATAGTCATAGCTGGCTATTGTGGTATCTTGGTGCACATTGGGTTTGCATCAAATTTTTTCGTGTATCTATGCTTCAGGTCAGAATGAGTTAAATATGGAGTTAATTCAAAATGTTTTTTAGCACAGAATATCGGGTGGCTTTTAAAGAGTTGTTTTCATTTTTGCCATGTATTAAGAAGGAATTGAAAAATATTCAAATGGTTAAAAGTGTTTATAATAAAAATTGATATAAAAATAACAGTGTTCAAAGGAAATTTTGAGTTTTTTTCTCCTGACAATATTGGGGTTGCTACCAGATTCTCTCGTTGTTCAACTATCTTAATGGTTTCAAGTTAACTTCTTTTGAGGCTTCTTTATGATCTTTTCTGATGTCCCGAGCTGTGTTTCTGACCTCATCTTCGGAAATTTGTTCCAAAATGTTCATCTTTGTCCGTTGGATCTCATCGAAAAGTTCTTTGCCCGGTACTATTATCCGGCCTCGAAGTTCAGGTCATAGTCGACTGAGAATCCAATTTTGTCATTGCATTTTGTACAATAATGTGTGAATTCTTACAACATAATAAAGAATCTTGGGTTTTCTTGTATTTTCAAGGATATTCTTGAATTTTCCCTAAAACCTGGACGAGGTATCTTTGTATTTTTCTATTTTGAAAACAATCTTAATCAATACCCATTGGCTTAAATGTATAGGGACAGCTCGAATAGTTCAGTTCAAGTTTTATAAAGTCATTTGTTTCAATACACAAGAAAGTTTTGGAAAAAAATACAGTAGCGGGCAAAAGTCTTTGAGCAAAGGAGAAAATCGCTGTTTCGATAAAGATGCAACAAATGATATAAAGTGAATAAAACAGAATAAACAAAAAACAACATGAAACCGTAACAAATATTCAATATTTAATGGCGTAGCCCTTCGCCTTGATGACAGCTCTCATGCGGCGAGGCATAGATTCAACCAGACCCAGAATTATATCGCGTGGAATTCGCGCCCACTCTTCCTGAATCGTTTGGAAAAGCTCATCTGCGTTGCGGAAATGCTTTCCATGCAAGCTCTTCTTCAGCACAAATCATAGATGCTCAATGGGGTTGAGGTCTGGACTGGTCAAAGAAGGACGCGGACATTGACCCACGGATGCCGGAACCATCGCTTCGTCAGCTCCGCTGTATGCTGAGGGTCGTTGTCTTGTTGGAACAATCAGCCTTGGGGCATGTGAGCGTAAACATATGGAAGTATATGTCGTCGTTGGTTATCACTGTAATCGTTTGCTTTCACCACTCTTACGACAGGACCTAGGCCTTGCATATAGATCCTTTGCTCAAAGTCTTTTGGCCGCTACTGTAGTTTACGTAGCAATTTTATTTCCAAGCCTGTTTTAGCATATCAAAATAGCGTTCGTCACTAATTACGTGTATTATATTTTTTCCGTCAGCATTCTTGATACTGGTTGGGGTTGTCTTGTCTTTTGCATGTACTCTATTTATAAACATTTTGACAAACGGTAATTGATACCAAATTTTCTCTTTGTATATACTGCATTTATTTATGGACACTATCAGGCTAATGATAATCGAGGCATTTATCATCTAAAATAGTAAATTTTGAAAATCTTTTAAATTGCCTGAGATATCGTGTTTTAACTAAATGGGTCCAATTTTTGTTCTTCGCTCAAGGTGTCTAACTTTGAAGGATCATATCTCCGGATACGAAAAAGTTTTGGAAGACAGATTTGCCTTATCGGGGTCATACAGTTACTATTAGAAAACATTAAAAAAATCTGAGACTATGACTTTTTTGCTTGGTACCTTCATCTTCGAAAACCTTCAGACAATCTGTCTTAAGAGCTAAGAACATAACAAAAACACATACTATATAGAATATTATGCCAAGGTATTCAGCTAGAAAACCAATCTGCAATGATACCCTTGAATAAACCATTGCAACAAAATTAACAAGTGTTATAATTATCAATAAGGGTTCTATGGAATTTATGGCTCTAATGTTTTCTGTCAGCTAAATTCAATTGTTTTAGTTCACCATTATAACTTTACTTGATATCTGTGTGCTAGAGATAAAACCGAATTATGCGATAATTGTTTAACTCTCCGATTCCACCACCTGAGAAAGGATATGCACTAAAATTGTAGTTTATAAATGTCAAAAAAGATGCAATTACCCCGAAAGACGCAACATCAACAACTAATGTAACACTTATATAGATATATTGGTCATTCCCTTAAAAAAATATTTGGAGCAAGTTCCCCTGGTTCCCGCCACTTAACGTTGACTAAACTCGGCAAAAAATTTTATTTTCTTCCGAAAATACCCATTTTGGGGTAATTTTACGCGAATATTCATTGCGCGCACTCATACAACTTGAAAACCAAAGAAAAATAGTGAAAATTCGCCAAAAACGACCACACAGAGATGCATGAGGGATATTTGTTCATTTCTCGAGAAAATTAAATTGCATCTACATGCATCCCTGCGTGGTTTTTTGGCAAATTTCACCATTTTTCTGCTGTTTTCAGGTTACGGGAGTGCGCGCAATCGATTTTTTGTATAAAATTACCCCTAAATGAGTAAACTCTGAAAGAAAATAAAAAGTTTTTTTGCCGAGTTTAGTCAACGTTAAGTGACGGGAACCAGGGGAACTTGCTCCAAATATTTGAATTGCCTTGATAAGGTACTTACAATAAAAAAGGATCATTTCCAACAAAACTGCAGCCAAATGCTAAATTAAATTTATTAACAGAAATCATCAAATTTAAGGCTGGTGAGAGGATCAGGCTTTTTAAAAGACCAGTCCAGTAAGTTACAATCATATGAAAAAAGATATATTAGGAAAGATCATGAAAAATGGAGCATTTTTTGTTTTTACGGCATGTTCTGAATCGTTGTAGTTTTCGAGATAATTGCGTTTGAAGTTTTGAATTTGTTACAAACTCTTCGTTGTAATACGCAAACTTTTTTGAATTTTTTGCGGAAAAATCGATTTTTGCATCAACTTTTTAAATTTTCATAAAATGAACATTGCAGCAATTTTTTATAGCTATATGAGACGAACAAAATGACACCAAAATTATCCAATTTGAACATTGTTTTGGGTTATTGGAACGAAAACATGAATCAGGGTTGAAGACCCACTCTTTCTTTGCTATGGTGGACATGAACATTGACTTTGTTCATTTTGACTCAATTGCAGAGTGATTTAAGACTGACTTACAGTGATTATTATAAGCAAAAATGGTATCCACCAATATGACTTTTTTTCATAGTTCTTACTCCACATCGTGGCAAAAGTCCTTTCAACGACAAATGCAAAAGAAATGGGCCGTAATGTGCAATTTGCATATACGGTTATATAGTAAATCATATTAGAAATATCTGTAGGTAAACTTATTTGATTGTAAGCTATAATTGTACTAAGAAGTGTCACACACCCTAAAGACAAAACAAAGTATGAAGCAAGTACATGAAGTTGCAAACATCTAAAAGTTAAGTATAGCCATTTTACAGGGAGGGGGTAAACTTTGCATCAGCACTTCCAAAAAAAATTGTTTTTTGCAAAAATGACTTTTCGGAGATAGTTCCCCTAACAATGTAAGCATGACATTTAACGTGAAGAAAAAATCGGAAAAATTTTTTCTCTAATTAACTCATCAAAGCGTTTTTCACATTAGATTTTGAAAACGATTTATTTCATATGAGTAAACATAACAAACAAACAAGAAAATAACAAGGAAATGTCTAAAATTTATGGCTAGCAAGGATAAAAAGTGGCAACTTGGCTTCAGAAGTTGAAAAATACCATATTTCTTTGTCCAAAACGCTCTCGCCAATTAAATTCGATGAGTCTTGAAGATCATTTAATGTCATTTTATAAGCTTAAAAAGCATGCTTTTGGAATAGGAAACGCAAAAAAACGCTTTGATGAGTGATTTAGAGAAAAAAATTTTCCGATTTTTTCTTCACGTCAAATGTCATGCTTAGGGGAACTAGCTCCGACTTTTCTAGGGGTAATTTTATGCGAAAAATCGATTGCGCACATTTATATTTTTCTAAAATTTTCATATTTTCGCTTCAATACACACTCTTATTTCCCTGAATCAAGGTCAAGGAAGCATTTTCAAGCTTCGAGGATGCTCGCAATCGATTTTTCGCATAAAATTACCCCTAGAAAAGTCGTTTTTGCACAAATTCAAAAAAAATTTTTTTCGGAAGTGCTGCTGCAAGTTTACCCCCCCCCCTTTAAAACCTTAGAAAATACCTAAAATTAAGGTGAAATAGCCCTATTTTAAAGCCATGATAGCCTATGAAAAGTGTCAAGAATATGCTAAATAATGATAATAAAGCTAGGGATAAAATAAGCATCCATCCAAAGGAGCTTATCATGTTTTAATATCAAGTGGAATTGAGTCTATCTTTTTGCGTTGCTTGGAAATATGGTCTATAGTGAAGAATGGTCTATATAGGAGAAATCAACCGCGCAATAAAAAGCTTAAGCTTATGGAACCCCATAGAAAGACTGAACGCTAGATAAAGCGTGTCTTTGTAAACCTACGTTGAATATACTCAAAACAATTGTTATCAGAATAGTCATGAGCTTAAGCTCAAAGTAATCCCTTTTGTTAATTTATTATTACGTGCTAGGTGTTGACGGAAACACATAAGCCCAACAAAAGCTAGACTATATGTTAGGTTAAAACGATTCTCTTACTAACTCAATATGTTGAAGAAATTTGTTTTTCATCAATATTTTCTTCAGCACTAATATTGATACTAGTTCAGATCAGGAGAAACACCCGGGTACCGACCAAAAATGACCCCTTGAGGTAAGCAAGAAGAAAGACGCTGGCGGCTGCATATACATATCAAAAATTGGGATCAACGATAGGGGATTGAACGGGAAATACATACCTATAAATCGATGTTATATACAGGCTTATGGTCAAGCTGTTAACCAACTGAGCCATTGATCCACCGTTGGAAGCAGCGTTATATGTTCTTGTCCGGCGTTCTAGCGCTTCTTGCTTAACTTGCGACTCTTGTTGAGCGTGGTTGGTTGTCGCTCTCGTTACGCGCCTGCGATTGACGTTGACCAATGTAATTCTCCAAACGCAACACGACTCCTCTGATATTGATGCGCCGCTCGGCCGGGACCCAGATCCGCTGCTCTACCATGGTTAACATTCTGATGACAAAAGAATAAAGCATTTTTTAATACAATCTTTTTAATTTAAATTTGTTTTAAATCAAACATTGAACAATGGTGGTAAATTGTCGAAAATATACAAAGCATGTAAGAACATTTTTCTGTGAAACCAAAGACAAAGATTTGACAAGATTTGGGCTTACAAGGAAAGGTCACCAATTGATGGTGCGACTTTGAAAAAAATGTCCATATTCTTGTAGAGCATCCCTGGTTTGGCTTTATTTTTTGTGGAATTAGCTGATTATGGTTACACCCCGTTGAGCTAATCAACCCTGAAAATCGAAAAATAGCGTTTTTTAGCGTTTCCATTGAAATCAGGG
>OZJO01026008.1:0-40658 GCA_900406225.1 Acrobeloides nanus | reverse complement strand
ATCTCCGTGAAATCAAAGTCATTGTCAATAATTTCTTTTACATAATGTTCCTCATACGCTTAGCTATCCAAAAAGTGCTCTCTCGAAGAAAATCGGCTTAATTTTGATTTTTGGTGGATTTTTGAATGTAAGGCTTAAAATTTTTTTAAAAATTCAAAAGGCCATATCTCGACGAAAATAAAATATTTTTTAATAATTCTTTATATAGCATATTCCCTATCCTCAGGGCTATCCAAAAAGTGCTCGCTCGAAGAAATCCGATTTAAACTCGATTTTTAAGAGAATTTTTACGTTTATATGGGGTTCTATTAGATGTTTTACGGTATATAGATTAAGGCAACTGAACTCGAGCAATCAAAATACCATAAAAGAAAGTACTAGTACTTGGAGAAATAATAACTAGCGCGCTAGGTGCGTCTAAACTTAATCTGAGCGCGCTTCGTGCTTTATATTTACAATAAGCCTCCTGGTAGGGTAATTATTGGCCATGAAATGGGAGGCTTACAGGGGACATTCACAAGATGTGAAATCGATTTTTCGATAAAAAGTATCACAATACATAGACCCCACCTAAATAACATTTACATGTATTCGTTTCAACAAATTTTCTATCTAGCTATAGAAGCATTTGGAGATTTCAAATGCTTCTATAGCTAAATCGTTTTAAGCATCTTCAAATGCCTCTATAGCTAGATAGAAAATTTGTTGGAACGCCATTTTTTCCATACTTTCCCCCTCCGTGAGAATGTTGGAAAAAATCATATTGAATTCGCTAGTTGAACAACACGTCAGTAGGCAATCTTTTTCCCTTCTGTATTTATTGATTCATTTTTATTAAGTTAGGCCAACGTTATGTTTGTTAATCACAGTTGTTTTCTATACGTGTAGCCTAGGGATGTTATAATGCCCCCATTTTTGACACCTAGGCTCCTTTCCCCTTTTTTAAGTGAAACCCCCCTTTTTAAAGGGGTGAAAAGAAGGGACTATTCTCAAAAAAAATTTTTTGTAAAATCATTTTTCTAAGGGTAATTTTATGCGAAAAATCAATTGCACACACTCCCGAAATTTGAAAACTTTATCTTGACCTGGTTTCGATCACTAGGGTCTCTCAATACCTCTCCCCTCGGGGGTCAAGATGACGTTTTCAAATTTCGAGAATGTGTGCAATCGGTTTTTCGCATAAAATTACTCCTAGAAAAGTGATTTTACAAAAAAATTTCTTTGGGAATAGTCCCTTCTTTTCATCCCCTTTAATATAATCCCTTTTTTGATCGCTTTCACTAAAAACGTCTATTTTTGACAAAAAAAAAGGCCCCAGTGGGTTAAAAAACCCCTAAACATAAGGCTAGAAAAACGTCGTATTTTTTTAATTTGACTTTTCGCTTCAATATCTTCTCCTGATTAAATTGTGCGCTTAGAAGGTTTTCGAGTATAACATCCAAGTTTACTGAAATATCTTGTAAGTTATTTCCCTGTGATTGGAACTCAAAACAATGATATGCATTTCTGTTTCCATAGCAATATAGAGATTTTTTATAGGTAATTTTTACTTTTGACTATAAATTAGTCGCTATAAATATTTCGTATATAAGTATTTATTTATTTTTTAATCTTTTCTCTATAAAGCGTTCCATGCCTTCTTCAAAGCTCGCTTCAAGGATTCCACATTCGGGTGGGTTTCGCACATGCTTGTTCTTCTAGAATGCTCCACACAGAGTAATCCAGAGGGTTCAAATCTGGTGAGTTTGGCGGCCATTCACCGTCGTTGTTGCGCCAATCTCCATGTACACGTGGCGGTCGATCTTCGTTTGATTGTTCGAGATACTGTCGACGGTTCAATATCAAGAAATCGCGCAATTTCACGTACTCCTTTTCCATTTTCATGCGCTCTAATTATGGTAGATCTCAATTCATTTATTTTAACACTAAAAACAAAATTTTAAATGAAATTTGTTGAAAAAAACAATGAAAACGCAAAAAAAATCAAGTGTTGCAGTTTCATCTCGTACCCTGTAATTATAATTTTTAAAATTAAAAAATTTTTTAGCCAAATGAAAAACTCAATTATTTTTCTTTCTTTATTAACAATTTCCGTAAAATTTGCATATGGAGGCTTTTTTGATGAGATAGTAAGCGATGTGAAATCAGCTGGAGAAACTATTGGCCAAGGTGCTGCTTCTGCCTATAATTGGACTGCACAAGAAGTCATACCAAAAGTTAGTCAAGGTGCTGCTTCTGCCTATAATTGGACTACATACAAAGTCGTGCCAAAAGTTAAGCAAACTTTTGTTAGTGCTGGTGAAGCTGTAGAGAGCGAAGCCGTAGTGGCGCATAATTGGACTGCTGAGGTAATAAAGTAATGATAGAAAACCGACCTAAACCCGACGAGTTGGCCCGGAAATTTTCGCTTAAAAAACCCGAAATTTTGACCCGGACCTCCAACCTAGCCTGAACCGAAGCCTAACCCGACCCGAAAACAGGGCTCTAGTAAAATTGGAAACGATAAAAAAGCAAAATTGGAAATGCAAAAATTCGGAACTTATGCACTTCGCTCCCCCCAAAATACAAACTACAAATTTGGGAGAGGCCGAAATAGGTTTGTCCAAAATGGGACAAATCTGACTCTTTGTGAAACAACTGTTTCTTTTTGAAACATTTTCTCCCTTATATGTTCATCAAATTTTTTCTTCTTGATAAGTTCGACAGGCAAACTAGACAACTATGTAATTTTTCTTCACTTTTCCTCACCGCTTCTGCTGCAAAAAATTACATCGTTGTCTAACCTGACTATCGAACTTATCAAGGAGAAAAAATTTGATGAGCATATATGGGAGAAAAAAGTAAGGGAGAAAATGTTTAAAAAGAAACAGTTGTTTCACAAAGAGTCAATTTGAACAGCCCTAATTTAGCTTCAGTTCGGCCCTTCCTCCAAATTTGTAGTTTGTATTTTGGGGAGGGGGCCGAAGTGCATAAGTTCCAAAATTTCTTCGTTGTCTGGCTTTCTGTTGAACTTATCAAAGAGAAAATGTTGTGCCACGAAAACGTCCCAAAAAATAGTGCCACGCAAAATGTCTCGAAAATTTTGTGTTGCAAAAATATTTTACAAAAATAGCTCCTATGTCGAAACCAGTGGCACATTCATAGGGGGAGAGGGCAGGGTGTCCCTCCCCCATAATAGAAAAACTGTAAATTTTTCTTAATGGTAGTAACTTAGGCAATCCCGCAAAATTCACAAGACTGTTTTAGATTTTGACTGAAATTACGGCAAATGAAACTTTGTTAACGTCGTTAATGGCAGAAGCGAAGTCCAACAATATTTGGACTAAAATTATCATCGGCTATTACATCCTAATCAACGTCATATGTTTTCTGTACATGGGATACGATAAGATTCGAGCCATGAATGGAGAATGGCGTGTTTCCGAGGTGAAATTATTGTTGTTCTCATTGATTGGTGGAGCATTAGGCGGGTTTATCGCCATGATTCTTTGCTGGCATAAAATAAGGAACATTTGCTTTATGATTTATTTTCCGGGATTGGCTGTCTTACATCTATATCTCTTGTATCATTTTAACATCTTTTAAGAACTCAAGACAATGCACAAATCGATGTTTACATATCTTCTTATATCAAACGTGTAATGTGTATCTGTATTGAGTCGTTCGGAAAATAACCAGCTTTTCAAAATTGCATCGAGAAGAAAATTTCGTATTTTTTAAATTTAAAATCAACTTCCTTAACTTCCTTTGTCACGGTTCCCCATCAAGATCTGCAATAGGACCAACCAATATTCCTATAAACCCACTTTTTATGTCGAAAAACCTCCAACATTGTTTTAATTTTTGACTTATGCTATTTTATTTTTCATTTTTTGTTCGTTATTTGTATTCTTTTATATACAGAGTATCCCTAAAGTTCGTGTACACCTTAATTAATTTTCTGAGAATTTTCTTCATGACAGAAAACTTTTCACAACAAGTGATATTCTACAAAGTTGTTTGTCGTGATCTCAGGAACAACTTTCTAGAACATCACCTTTTATGAAAATTTTTTCTGTCATGGAGAAAATTTTCATGAAACTAATTAGGATGTACACAAGCTTTAGGAACACCCTATAAATTCAGTTTTTATAAAAAAAATTTTAAATCCATAAAAGGTCAATCTTAAGTATCTATCTACCTAAAAGCGACTATTAATTATGCAAATGACATCCCGCTATTCACTTCTAGAGTGGCTTTCCAGATCAATCGATGAAGGTTGTGCAACTAAAGTCGAACAAAAGAACAGTCCACAAAACAACGTTTTTACTAGTACTTGGAGACTTTTAAAATAATAATTTTTTAAATCTAGATGTTCTGAAAAAGCAGGTGTAAATCCGAGAATAGATTGCCGAGAAGGCAAAACACTTGAGGCCACTGGATGCCAATAGTCGGCATGATGCAAAAACAAAGAAGGTTTTGGACAAAGGTTTTACTTGGCTATTTAACTGGGATTCACAAGTGGTTTGCGCAATATTGGTAAAAGCCGAGAAAAATTGAGAGTCAAGAAAAATTGCAAAAAAAACAAAAAAAAATCACTTACCTTTACTCTTACAGCCTGATAAACAGATGCAATAAATATTTTTAAAGAATTGTTGTGGAAATTTAAAATTCGAAAAATATTGAAAATAGATTTTGTAATAATGATTGAAAAAATTTGATATAAATTAGTAATCTTAGGAAATAGCATGCATGATTTTCAATCAAATTGGTTATTGAAACGATTGATCAATACTAGAAATTTAAAAATTTTCATGAGACTGGATGAAATAATAATTCTTTTCAAATTTCATTTTATGTCGAAATCGAAAGGTCGAAATTGAAATACGAAATTTCGAAAGTGTTTTTTAATATAAAAAATTTTGCTCATATATAGCGAAAATCATGGAGAGGACAAGAAAATTTTTGAATAAGTGTTGAATAAAATTGTTTCGTGGCACCACTACCGTGCATACCTCTGCTGAAGACTAAACTATAGTTACAATATAATTGTATTTTCTATTGATTCTATTATTCCAATTGCAATGTTACCCAAATGTCGTAAAAAAATCTTAAAAATTGATAAAAAAAATTTTATTAGCACGTGAAATAATAAAGGAATTAAGAAATAGTGCGTGATTTTAGGAAGCATTCATGAAGATATCAATAAACTCCGGTATTGTTATTGTCATTGGCAGTATTTGGTTAAAAAATCATCTCTATATAAAGCTATTGATAAAAAGTCTTTCGTTATTATTATATTCCTGCTTTCTAGACAATGATGCTTAAGTTGTCACTTAGTATATTATTAAGCCTTTTATTTTTCTATGTCCAAAACATCGAAGCAGGAACATTCAGTGTTGACTATAATAATCGTCAATTTCTAAAAGATGGCAAACCGTTTCGGTATTTGTCAGGATCAATTCATTATATGAGAGTGCACCCTGGTTTATGGAATGATAGACTGCAGAGAATTCGAGCGCTTGGCTTCAATGCTGTTCAAGTCTATGTTCCTTGGAACTTACACGAGCCTACTGAAGGAAAGTAAGATCTTAATCCCTAAAAAAGTAATTGTCTAAAATATGTCTTAGCTTCGATTTCACCACACTTAATTTAACACATTTCTTAACGCTTGCCCAACAAAATGATCTTAATGTCTTGTTACGACCAGGTCCTTATATCTGCGCCGAATGGGACAATGGTGGTTTTCCATGGTGGCTGCTTAAATATGATGGTATTCAATTTAGGACTTATGATACAACGTAAGGGCTTGTTTTCTTATAGCGCCCTCAAGTTAGAGACAGAGACCAAAAAGTGCCAAGATCCTGGCCTTGTACAGACCCGGATACTCGACATGGGATCGTCATAGCTCCTTTTGTTCACAACCTTAACCTTAGGCCCTGATTTCAAGGAGGAGGCAACTCCAAAGTCTTATAGGACCACCCCTCCTCCCGGCTTCTGGCAAGGATTTTTTAAGACTAGCATTAAATTGATTCGATTTTTAGCTACCTTGCAAAAATCCAAAATTATTACAACAAACTACTTGAGATAGTCGAACCTCTACTTTATAAAAATGGTGGCCCAATTCTTACGGTTCAAGTAGAAAATGAATACGGTTATAACTATCATTGCAACCATAATTACACTGCTTGGTTGAGGGATTTGCTTTGGAGCAAGCTGGGAAACGATGTCGTTTTGACGACTGGTAAATAAAACTGTTTTCGTAAAAAAAATTTTCATTTTGTCTTAGTTGATGGTGCTTTTCAAGAAAAAGATCTAACCTGTGGTACTGTTCCCGGAGTATTGGCGACAGTGGATTTTGGAATTACTAGTGATCACAATATTGATAATTATTTCAGTGAACAGCATAAATTTAATAATGGGGGTAAGAAACAACAATTTTTTGGCCATCAGGGGCTCAGATCAGAACATCTTTAGTATAGAAAAAAGTTTACCCCCCCCCCCCCCTTCTAGGGGGGGGGGGAAGGGGGTAAACTTGGTTCTAATGTAATCATCTTCGCTTCTGTGTACAAGCAGCTCTTGCTTCCAAGTTTATCGATAATACACGAATTATCAATTGCAGTCAACGTCATTACATCCGAGCAGCCTTGTTAACAGTTTATGTTAGCACTAGTGCAACATCGAAGGTAGTGATCAGCCATTTGGTGACACCATGATGTAGTGGTCCTGTGCGCTGGAGTTCGATAGTAGGGATGCACAAGTTGTCGTGGAGAGTCGCAAAAGTTTGTTGGACTGCCTGGTTTTGAACCTTCACTGTTGGTCTCTGCTTTCCATTTTAGCTTTGACGCTTAACCCACTGCTCTATTGCAGCCAACTGTTAATTGATTTGTAAACATCATGGCTTCGATTTCTTGAAGCTTTTTCTCTTGCACTCTCCATGAAATTCATGTTATTTTCCTTTCTCTGCACCTTCCTTATTTTGTATATGGAAAAAATTTTTAGGCCCTACTGTTTGTACCGAGTATTGGGTCAATTGGTTTACCATTTGGGGCCAAACAAATGGAAATATCCCAAATCCAGCAAGTGTCGTTGACAACATGAATCACATGTACTATAATTGGAATGCTTCATTTAATGTTTACATGATTCATGGTGGAACGAATTTTGGCTTCATGAATGGTGCTGAGACAAAAGCTGCGGTATGAACAAATATAGGGCGTTTTCTCGTCAAAAGGAAAATGTTCATCACCCAAGGCGCAGAAGCAAAAAGCGTAAAATTGATTTTGAACAAGGAGGGTTTGATTCCCCGAGGTCGTAATTTTGTTTTATCAAATAAAAAAGTTACTCCGGCGCGCAAGTATGTTTCAGTGCTAAAAATGGGCCTCTTCAACTATACAATAAGCATATTCATTAGATATTTTTTATTTTAAAAAAATCTTTAGATGACCACCTCATACGACTATGGTGCGGCTATTTCAGAAAATGGTGACATCACACCAACCTACAAAGCAGTCAGATCATGGATCCAGAATATTTCCGGTTGGCCACAACCACCATTGGAAATACCCGCAAATAATCCGTAATTTTCTCTTTCTATCCACCCAATAAATTTGTAGTGCATCAAACTATGGCCAAGTGACATTACAAAGAATCGGAGCAAATTTGATTTCGACTCTGACTCAAATCCAAGAAACTTGTCAACAATCTCAAGATCCGCTAAACTTCGAGCAGCTTGATCATGGATACGGTTATGTTCTATATACTACCACACTTGCAGCTGGAGGAAAAAATCTGGCTGCTCCGAATATTCGAGATTATGGATATGTTTTTGTAAATAATGTTTATCAGGTAAAATATTTAACAACATATAAAAAACGAAAAGAGCAAGGGGAGAGAGGAGAACCAAAGCCCTGTCTGCCTAGAAGGCACACGCCTGCTGACCAAATTCGAGTCATAATCCTCATTCGGGCTCACGAGGGGTGGGTCCAGGGCTTTGTTTCTGTTCCGGTTCTTTGTGTCTAATTTATTGTTTTTAGTTTATGTCTAAGAGGGGGGAACGGGCCTCGGGGCCTCAGGAAGGTTCGGGAACCAGGCTTGTCCAATTTAACCTCGTCTAAAACTTGATTTAGAACCAAAATGGGTTTATCCTTGGCCACAACGCTGTAAATTCAATTGCCATAAATGCCCAAACTGGTGACGTTTTACGAATTTTGGTGGAAAATCGCGGCCGCATTAATGATGGTGTTGCTAGTGATAATCATCGCAAGGTGAAAAATATCAAAAATCTTTTTAAAACCTCCCATATTCTTTTCCAGGGCCTCCACACTAATGTTACCCTTGATGGAGTTGCACTTCAAAATTGGTATGGATGCGGAATCAATCTAACAAAAGCGTCGATTGATCAATTAGCCTCGAACGTCATTAATGAAAATAATGGGGATATTCTTCCAGAAAAAGCCGCATCAACGCCAGGGGTTTTTGTGGGGCAATTTGTGGCAAGTACGCTCCAAGACACATTCTTTAACTCAACAGGTTGGGGCAANAGCCGCATCAACGCCAGGGGTTTTTGTGGGGCAATTTGTGGCAAGTACGCTCCAAGACACATTCTTTAACTCAACAGGTTGGGGCAAGGGACAACTTTTTGTTAATGGATACAATCTTGGAAGATATTGGCCAACTGCTGGGCCACAGGTAACAACTAGCATAAAACTGATCAAATATATTTTTTCTAGATGACTTTATATGTGCCCAAACCAATTATACAACAAAATAATACTGTTTTATTGATTGAATTAAGTGGAGCACAACAGAATTATGTCAATTTTATTGATCATGCTGTTTGGTCAAATTAATTTTTTTTGTAATAAACAATATTTTTTATTATATTTGTTCTTAGAGGTGCAATGTTAAGTGTGTATATGTGAAATAAAATCTATTTAATATTTTTAAATTTATATTTGTATTTTTTACTGAATAGTATGATGAATTAAATAAATAAGTTAGATAGAAGATAAATAAATATAGTGACTTGATGGTAGAGGTGTGCAGGGTCGAGAACAAACCTGGTCTGAGGACAAGCCAGTTGCCCACAACCGGTCTGACCTGCCCTCAGGCCGCTAAAGGTTTGTTGGGACAGGCTAGACCGTGCACACCTCTACTAGGAACTTTAAAAGTGTTTTTTAGAATAAAAAATTTTACTTCTATTGGCAAAAGTCATAGCACAACAATTTGTGAATAATCTTTGAAAAAATTGAAAAAAATTACCTTGGTCCCCTTATGTTTTTGCCGCCAGCAGTAAATCAACAATTTCTGGTTGTGTTTGTACCAAAATCCAGAAGGGCAACACTTTTTGGTTCTCAAGGACCCCATGGGGTCCGAGACCCCATTGGGTCGGGCTAAATGATAGGACTCAAGATAATCGGCTTTTCACCGGGGAGCGATGCGGGCCAGAGTACTTTTTGAAATATAAAATTGCCCGTTTTATCTAGAATACATTTATTTATTACAAAAACTTTAATATGACCAAACAGTATGATCAATAAAATTGACATAATTCTGTTGGGCTCCATTTAATTCAATCAATAAAACAGTATTCGTTTGTTGTATATATGGTTTGGGCACATATAAAGTCATCTAGGAAAAATATATTAGATCAGCTTCATACTAATTGTTACCTGCGGCCCAGCAGTTGGCCAATATCTTCCAAGATTGTATCCATTAACAAAAAGTTGTCCCTTGCCCCAACCTCTTGAATCAAAGAATGTGTCTTGGAGCACACTCGCCATAAATTGCCCCACAAAAACCCCTGGTGTGGATGCGGCTTTTTCTGGAAAAATGGCTCCCTTGTTTTCATTCATGACACTCGAAGCTAGTTGATCAATCGCCGCTTTTGTTAGATTGATTCCGCATGCATACCAATTTTGAAGTGCAACTCCATCAAGGGTAACACCAGTGTGAAGGCCCTGAAAAAGAATATGGGAGGTTTTAAAAATATTTTTGATATTTTTCACTTTGCGGTGATTATTATCAGCAACACCTTCATTCTTGCGGCCGCGATTTTCTACCAAAATTCGTAAAACGTCACCAGTTTGGGCATTTATGCCAATTGACTTTTCACCGTTGTGGCCAAGGATAAATCCATTTTGGTTCTAAATCAAGTTTTAGAAGCGGTTAAACATGACAAGTCTGGTTTCAGAAACGTTCTGTGACCCCGAGGCTCGTTCGGAGTGTTTCTGAAACCGGGCCCACGGGTTCCGAAAATTGTAGAAAAGTTTCGGGGAACAACTAAAATTGGTACCCTAGTAAGGCGCTAGAATATTTTACATTTTTATCGCTAGTTCGAGTTCCACTTGCGTTCATCACAGCCCTGGATCCACTCCTCATGAGCATAAGAATCATGACTCAGATTGGTCATCCGGCGTGTGCTTTCTAGGCAGATAGAGTTTTGAGTCTCCTCTCTTCCCCTGCTCTTTTCGCTTTTTATATGTTGTTGAATATTTTACCTGATAAACATTATTTACAAAAACATATCCATAATCGTGAATATTCGGAGCAGCCAGATTTTTTCCTCCAGCTGTAAGTGTAACAGTATATAGAACATAACCATATCCATAATCCAACTGCTCGAAGCTTAGCGGATCTTGGGATTGTTGACAAGTTTCTTGGATTTGAGTCAGAGTTGAAATCAAATTTGCTCCGATTCTTTTTAATGTCACTTGGCCATAGTTTGATGCACTACAAATTTATTGGGTTTATAGAAGGAGAAAAATTACGGATTATTTGCGGGTATGTCCAAAGGTGGTTGTGGCCAGTTGGAAATATTTTGGATCCATGATCTGACTGCTTTGTAGGTTGGTGTGATGTCACCATTTTCTGCAATAGCCGCACCATAGTCATATGAAGTGGTGATCTAAAGCTTTTTTTAAATAAAAAAATTTAAATAATGAAATCCTTATAGATAGTTAGAGGGGTCCATTTTCGACAAAAAATGTGAGGTGGGATCTGATCAAAAATTGTGGGGGGAGGCATATGGAGAAGGGGGTCAGGCAATTTTTTGGCTAAAAATCGAATTTAGGTTAAAAAAATCGAATTTCGAATTCTTGCTAAAAATTGAACTTTGGCCAAAAAATCGAATTTTAGCCAAAAAAGCGCCTTGGGAGATGAACATTTTCCTCTTGGCGAGAAAACCCCCTATATTTGTTCATACCGCAGCATTTGATTCAGCACCATTCATGAAGCCAAAATTCGTCCCACCATGAATCATGTAAACATTAACTGAAGCATTCCAATTATAGTACATGTGATTCATGTTGTCAACTACAGCTGATGAAGTGTCAACATTTTTTGCTAGATAATTATCAGATGATTGACCCCAAGTGGCAAACCACTGCACCCAATACTCGGTACAAACAGTAGGGCCTAAAATAGTTTTTTTAGGGTGTACACAAACTTTAGGGACACCCTGTAAAAATGTTCTAAATCTAAGTCCCTGATAGCCAAAAAATTGTTCTTACCCCCATTATTAAATTTACGCTGTTGACTGAAACTTTGATCAATATTGCTATCACTAGTAATTCCAAAATCCACTGTCGCCAATACTTCGGGAACAGCACCACAAGTTAGAAATGAAGGATTATCGACTAAAACAAATTGAAAAAATGAAAATTTTTTACAAAAACGATTTTATTTACCAGTCGTCAAAACGACATCTTTTCCCAGCTTGCTCCAAATCAAATCTCTCAACCAAGTAGTGTAATTATGGTTGCAAGCACCAACATAGCCGTATTCGTTTTCTACTTGAATCGTAAGAATTGGGCCGCCATTTTTATAAAGTAGAGGTTGGACTATGTCAAGTAGTTTGTTGTAATAATTTTGGATTTTTGCAAGGTAGCTAAAAATCATTAATTTGCTGCTAGTCTTATCTAGTTTATAGGCTTGTTGGGGGAAAATCCCTGCCTGGAGCCGAGGGAGGGGAGGGACACATGCCACCATATATATAGTGTACATGGCCAGGATCTCGGCACTTTTTGGTCACTGCCTCTAACCTGATAGCGCTATAAGAAAACAAGCCCTTACGTTGTATCATAAGTCCTAAATTGAATACCATCATATTTAAGCAGCCACCATGGAAAACCACCATTTTCCCATTCGGCACAGATATAAGGGCCTGGTCGTAACAAGACATTAAGACCATTTTGTTGGGCAAGTGTTAAGAAATGTGTTAAATTAAGTGTGGTGAAATCGAAGCTAAAACATATTTTAGACAATTACTTTTTTAGGGATTATAAGATCTTACTTTCCTTCTGTAGGCTCGTGCAAGTTCCAAGGAACATAGACTTGAACAGCATTGAAGCCAAGCGCTCGAATTCTCTGCAGTCTATCATTCCATAAACCAGGGTGCACTCTCATATAATGAATTGATCCTGATAAATACCGAAACGGTTTGCCATCTTTTAGAAATTGACGATTACTATAGTCAACACTGAATGTTCCTGCTTCGATATTTTGGACATAGAAAAATAAAAGGCTTAATAATATACTGAGTGACAACTTAAGCATCATTGTCTAGAAATTATTTTTATGCTTTTATTTTGGTATCACGTGTACAAACCAGAGTCAGGAAATGGATCCGAGACCCAGGATCCCCAGGACCCATGGGTTCCGATCAGTGGTGGGACGTAATCAATTTATTAACGTACATGAAAACGAGTTTTTTTCGAAAAATGAGCCGGATACTTCATAAGAATGTGATTCTTGTTAAAAATGTGGCCCTAAAGATCATATGCTTATGAAGTAGAAACGGCTCATTTTCCGAAAAAAACTCGTTTTCATGTTTTGTCAGTGCGCGCAATCGATTTCCCGCATAAAGTTACCCCTAGAGAGATCATTTCCAAAGAAAAAAGGCAAAAAAAATCATGTTAAGTGGAGTCGCTAATCCTTAGTAGTACCAAAAGCTTTATTCAAATCGATGCATCTCTAAATTATTTTGTATAATAACAAAGAAAGACTTTTTATCAATAGCTTTATATAGAGATGATTTTTGAACTAAATACACATAAAAGTTCTGCCAATGTGAATATCAATGCCGGAATTTATTGATAACTTCAAGGATAGCTCCTAAAAAGCACATGCTGTACATGCTAATGCTTGGTTTCTTTATTATTTCACGTTTTTTACGACATTTTGATAACGGTACAATAGAATAGAAATAGAATTGTATTAAAACTGTAGCCCAGTAGAATTGTGCACGGTATTCCAAAGTGTTTCCAAAAGTATCAGACGAAAATCGTGTCCAAAACTCCTATTCTGGTTTTTAAGCATTTTTTAACCATGGTGTAGTGGTCCTGTGCGATGCCAAGAGTTCGGTAGTAGGGAAGCACAAGTGATAAAAGGTAACAATCCTTGTTACCGATCAGAATATGCAAATTTTGAGCACGAATATAAATTGTAAAAAGCACGTGCATAATTCAAACTACAGTTATAATACAATTCTATTATTCTATTGCGCCGTTATCTAAACGTCGTAAAAATTCTTAGAAATTGATAAAATATTTTATTAGCATGTGAAAGTTGCAAAAAACAAAAGCTGCAAAAAACTTTTTTATGGGTTACAAAAATTCTATTTTTTGCCAAAATTTGATTTTTGACAAAAATTTCCCCAGGGCGTACGTTTCTCTCTCTCTAATCTATTTTTTGCCAAAAATCTAGTTTTTGCCAAAATTCGATTGTTGGCCAACATTCCCTGAGGGCGTACGTCTCTAACTGTAGGGGGTCACAAAAATTTTTTTTGGAACTCGGGACTTGCGCAATCGATTTTTCAATTGCGCAAGTACATGAGAACCAATATTAAATTCGCCTTAGAGGAGGAGGTAAACTTTTTTCTATACCACAGAGTGTCCCTAAATTCGTGTACACGCTAATTAATTTCATGAGAAGTTTCTTCATGGCAGAAAACTTTTCACAAAAAGAGATGTTCTACATAGTTGTTCCTGAGATCTCGACGAACAACTAAAAGAGTATCATTAATAGTGTTGCAATAGTATTACTATGATTAAGTATACACATGTATATATTTAATGCAGCGACGTAGCCACGGGGGGGGGAGGTACCAAGGGTACCGGTACCTTCTTACACGCCGAAGGCTTGAAAAAAGCAATTTTATAAATTTTGACTTTTATAAATTTTGATACGTAATCCCTTTTTTCTGGTCGACGCGCTCCGCGCGTCAAAATTTTTGTTGAACAAATTTTTTAATCCTCCATCAGAAAAGTTGTTTAAGCTAACAATTCTTTTTTAATAACGTTGTTTAGTGTAGCTAAACATTATTGGTGTAGTTTAATAACAATGTATAGTGTAGCTAAACAGCACATAACATGTATCCTAATTATTCAATTTCCAGCTCTCGCAAAAATTATAAGAGACGGCAAAGCATTTATATTTTTCATTTAATTTTATAGGATAGTATTTTTTCATCACTAAAAATATTTTTAATCTCTATTTAATTTAATAAGATTTTCGCTACTCTGCAAAAAACATCTATAGCCAATTTTCACTGGTCCAAAAGCCTATATGGCTATTTTTTTTTACTCTAAAGATGCTTGCAAACCAATTTTTAAGATTTTGAATAGGTCTGTGTACCTTGATTTAGGGTATTTGCAGGATTTTTAAATAAATAATTATGGATTACGAAATTTTTTCAATTCCGTAAATTACGGATTACAGAATCTCTGGACCCGTAATTAATTACGTTAATAAATTGTACACGTGATACCAAGAAAAAAGTATAAAAATAATTTTCTAGATAATGATTCTTAAGTTGTCACTTAGCATATTATTAAGCCTTGTATTTTTCTATGTCCAAAATATCGAAGCAGGAACATTCAGTGTTGACTATACAAATCGTCAATTTTTGAAAGATGGCAAACCGTTTCGGTATATCTCAGGATCAATTCATTATATGAGAGTGCACCCTGGTTTATGGAATGATAGGCTGCAAAGAATTCGAGCACTTGGCTTCAATGCTGTTCAAGTCTATGTTCCTTGGAACTTGCACGAGCCTACTGAAGGAAAGTAAGATCTTATAATCCCTAAAAAAGTAATGCAAAGTATTTCTTAGCTTCGATTTCACCACACTTAATTTAACACATTTCTTAACACTTGCCCAACAAAATGATCTTAATGTCTTGTTACGACCAGGCCCTTATATCTGTGCCGAATGGGAAAATGGTGGTTTTCCATGGTGGCTACTTAAATATGATGGTATTCAATTTAGGACTTATGATACAATGTAAGGGCTTGTTTTCTTATAACGCCGTCAGGTTAGAGACAGTGACCAAAAAGTGCAAAGATTCTAGCCTTGTACACAAGACCAACAAAATGATTCGACTAGCAACAAATTAATTCGATTTTTAGCTACCTTGAAAAAATCCAAAATTATTACAACAAACTACTTGACATAGTCCAACCTCTACTTTATAAAAATGGCGGCCCAATTCTTACGGTTCAAGTAGAAAACGAATACGGCTATGCCGTTGCTTGCAACCATAATTACACTGCTTGGCTGAGAGATTTGATTTGGAGCAAGCTGGGAAACGATGTCGTTTTGACGACTGGTAAATAAAATTGTTTTCGTAAAAATGTTTTCATTTTTTAAATTTGTTTTAGTCGATGGTGCTTTTCAAGAAAGAGATCTAACTTGTGGTACGGTTCCCGAAGTATTGGCGACAGTGGATTTTGGAATTACTTTTGATGGCAATATTGATAATTATTTCAGTGAACAGCATAAATTTAATAATGGGGGTAAGGAACAATTTTTTTGGCTATCAGGGACTCAGATCAAAACATCTTTACATAGTATCCTTAAAGTTCGTGTATACCCTAATTAATATCATGAGAAGTACATCCATATTCGGCAGCACCAACACTAGCAATGGTTCGGTTCTCCTTCCGTTTAGAAAATTTTACAGAAACCTGCGATACACTGTGACCACAACGGATATATAACAAATTTTAGGCCCTACTGTTTGTACTGAGTATTGGGTCAATTGGTTTACAAAGTGGGGCCTAATATTTGGAAATACCCCAAATCCAACATTTGTCGTTGACAACATGAATCACATGTACTATAATTGGAATGCTTCATTTAATGTTTACATGATTCATGGTGGAACGAATTTTGGCTTCATGAATGGTGCTGAATCAGATGCTGCGGTATGAATAAATATAGGGGATTTTCTCGCCAAGAGGAAAATGTTCATCACCCAAGGCGCAGAACACAAAAAGTTAAAAATCTTTAGATCACCACCTCATATGACTATGGTGCGGCTATTGCAGAAAATGGTGACATCACACCAACCTACACAGCAGTCAGATCATGGATCCAGAATATTTCCGATTGGCCACAACCACCTTTGGACATACCCGCAAATAATCCGTAATTTTTCTCCTTCTATCCACCCAATAAATTTGCAGTGCATCCAACTATGGCCAAGTGACATTACAAAGAATCGGAGCAAATTTGATTTCGACTCTGACTCAAATCCAAGAAACTTGCCAACAATCCCAAGATCCGCTAAGCTTCGAGCAGCTGGATCATGGATATGGCTATGTTCTATATACTATTACACTTACAGCTGGAGGAAAAAATCTGGTTGCTCCGAATATTCGGGATTATGGATATGTTTTTGTAAATAATGTTTATCAGGTAAAATATTTAACAACATATAAAAAGCGAAAAGAGCAGAGGGAAAGAGAAGTCCTGTCTGCCTAGAAGGCATATTTCGGCTGATCAAATTCGAGTTATGATTCTTATGCTCATAAGAAGTGGGTTCAGGGCTGTGTTATAGTGATGAACGAAATCGGTTCTCAAAATTTTTCTTTAACTTTTTATGAAAAATGTGAAAAACAAAAATAACACAGAAATTGCGTTCTCAAAAAAACCCTGATTCATTAGGTTTTCGTGGATCAGGGTTTTCGTTTCGATAACCAAAAACAATATTCAAATTAGATAATTTTGGTATCATTTTATTTGTCTTAGCGATTTATAAAAAATGTCATCGTTCTTTTTAAAAATATATTAAGGCAAAAAAGTTAATAACAATGGACTCAAGTGGGACTCGAACGAGCGATAAAAATGTAAAATATCCTACCGCCTTACCGGGGGTACCAATTTTGATTGTTCCCCGGGGAACTTTTGTGTAATTTTCGAGACCCGGTTCTAGAAACACTTCGAACGGGTCTCGGGGTCTCAGGACGTTTTTGAAACCAGGCTTGTCCAGTTTAACCTCGTCTAAAGTTTGATTTAGAACCAAAATGGGTTTATACTTGGCCACAACGCTGTAAACTCAATTGCCATAAATGCCCAAACTGGTGACGTTCTACGCATTTTGGTGGAAAATCGCGGCCGCATGAATGATGGAACTGCTAGTGATAACCACCGCAAAGTGAAAGATATCAAAAATATTTTTTAAATCCCCATATTATTTTCCAGGGCCTCCACACTGGTGTTACCCTTGATGGAGTTGCACTTCAAAATTGGTATGCATGCGGAATCAATCTAACAAAAGCGGCGATTGATCAACTAGCCTCGAGTGTCATTAATGATAACAAGGGAGCCATTCTCTCAGAAAAAGCCGCATCCACACCAGGGGTTTTTGTGGGACAATTTGTGGCAAGTGCTCTCCAAGACACATTCTTTGATTCAAGAGGTTGGGGCAAGGGACAACTTTTTGTTAATGGATACAATGTTGGAAGATATTGGCCAACTGCTGGGCCGCAGGTAACAATTAGTATGAAGCTGATCTAATATATTTTTCCTAGATGACTTTATATGTGCCCAAACCATATATACAACAAACGAATACTGTTTTATTGATTGAATTAAGTGGAGCACAACAGAATTATGTCCATTTTATTAATCATGCTGTTTGGTCAAATTAAAGTTTTTTAATAAATTTTTTATTATTTCGTTGTAACGGCAGCAAAATATTACTCCATAATATTTCATCTAAAATATCTTTCACTCAATAGCCGTTAACACGTACACTCAAGAAGCGTGGCTAAGCAGGTTTTACTCGAAGAACTCTTTGAATGCAAATGATGAGTGTTATTAGATTGCACAATATTGGTAAAAGCCGAGAAAAATTGCAAAAAACAAAAAAATCAGCCAATTTCACCACTTTTGGATAATTGAATGATATGCCTACAGAATTTGTAGACATATCATTCCAATTTTGAGCTAGACCAGTCCTGGCCCCCGTGCACACCTCTACCGGGGACTAAACCACACGTGTATAAGTGGGTCTTCCGAAATCCGATCCGATTGCACGACCCCGTCATTGCACGACTAAAAAAAAGTCGCGCTTCGCGAAATGTGTCGTTCATGGCCGCGCGTCATGCACGACCCCCTCCTCTCAACCCCTTGAACTATGCACGACCCCCCTCTCAATCCCTTGTGCTATGCACGACCCCGGGTCTTCGTTCGAAGACCCTAAAAGACCCGTTGTACATGTGTGGACTAAACTATAGTTATAATACAATTGTGTGTTTCTATTAATTGTGTTTTCTATTATTTATCGCACTATTACCCAAAGTCTTAAAACAATTTTAAAAATTGATAAGATATTTTATTAGCACGTGAATTAATAAAGGAAACAAGAAAAAGTGCGTGCTTTTTAGGAAGCTACAGGGTGGCGCACAAAAACCGGACACTTAAAAAATTTTAAATATAGTTTATTAACCCTGATTTTCGATGTCTTACCTCGTCCTGCACAATCTGCATTTGGGTCCATTTCTTCAAAACGCTTAGTATCATCATGAACGGTAGACGTAAGAACACTGAGAATCTCTGCAATTTTCCTGAAAGAATATCCATTTTTATGCATTCGAATGATAGCAGGGTGGAGTTCATTCATTTTTATTGCTTAAAACCTATATATTTCAAAGAAAAGTTCAAAAAATAGCAAAAAAAGATGAGAAATAAGTCGAAAAAATGAAAAGTTTGAAGTTCCGATTGAAGACTGTCGAAAAAAACGCGTTAAAAACATTTTTTAAAGTGTCCGATTTTTTGTGCGCCACCCTGTATTTTTGAAGCTATCAATAAACTCCGGTATTGATATTGACGTTGGCAGTGTTTTTAGCTGTGTTTGGTTCACAAATCATTTCTATATAAAGTTATCAGTAAAAAGTCTTTCTTTGTTATTATATAAAATAATTTAAGGGTGTATAGTTTTGAATAAAACTGTTGGTACTAAGGATTAGCGACTCCACTTAACGTGATTTTTTTTAGCCTTTTTTCTTTGAAAATGACCACTTGAGGGGTAACTTTATATGGGAAATAGATTGCGCGCATTGGCAAACCATGAAAACGATTTTTTTCGGAAAATGAGCCGTATCTACTTCAAGTTAAAAGACCGTGAGCATACATGAATAGGGGGTCCCCTCGCACTTTGAGGCTTGACTCCCCCCCCCCCGCAATTTTTTGGCCGAAGGGCGAAAAATGGATTAAAAAATGGCATATCTTGGCAAAAATTTGCATAAAACTGGCAAAAAATAGCTTTAAAATGTCATTTTTTAACAAAACAAAGTCACTAAAAATGTCATTTTTGGTAAAAAAAATGTTATTTTTTCATTGAAAAAAATGACCTCCTCTGCAATTTTGGGTTAAACCCCCGCAAATTTTCAAAAAAATGGACCCCATCTATCCACGTATGCCCGTGGGATCCTGGGTTTTAAAGACACAGGATCCAAGAACCTGGGGATCCTGTGTCTCGGACCCATTTCCTGACTCTTGTTTGTGCACATGATACCAAGAAAAAAGCATAAAATAATTTTCTAGACAATGATGCTTAAGTTGTCACTTAGCATATTATTAAGCCTTTTATTTTGCTATGTCCAAAACATTGAAGCAGGAACATTCAGTGTTGACTATACAAATCATCAATTTCTAAAAGATGGCAAACCGTTTCGGTATATCTCAGGATCAATTCATTATATGAGAGTACACCCTGGTTTATGGAATGATAGACTGCAAAGAATTCGAGCGCTTGGCTTCAACGCTGTTCAAGTCTATGTTCCTTGGAACTTGCACGAGCCTACTGAAGGAAAGTAAGATCTTAATCCCTAAAAAAGTAATTGTCTAAACTATATCTTAGCTTCGATTTCACCACACTTAATTTAACACATTTCTTAACGCTTGCCCAACAAAATGATCTTAATGTCTTGTTACGACCGGGTCCTTATATCTGTGCCGAATGGGAAAATGGTGGTTTTCCATGGTGGCTATTTAAATATGATGGAATCAAACTGAGAACTTATGATACAACGTAAGACTTGTTTTCTTATAGCGCTATCAGTTTAGAGAAGAGATCAAAAAGTGCCAAGATCCTGGCCTTGTAAACTAGATCCTGTTATGGTGGCATTCGTCTTTCGACATGGGATTGTCATAGCTCCTTTTATTGTAAAAATTCTATTTTTTAGCCAAAATTCGATTTTTGGACCAACATTCTATTTATGGCCAAAATTCTTCCAGGGCGTACGTCTCTAACTATTCATGAAACATTTTTGCTGCAATTTTTTAGTTGGGGTTGCAGAGGTTGCAAAACCTAGCTAAGGTTGCAGTTTGAAACATAAAGGTTGCAATCTGACAACCTTACCTTTAGGCCCCAGTTTCAGTAGGAGGCAACTCCAATTTTCTAAGAACCACTCCCTCCACGGCTTCTGGCAGGGATTTTCCCCCAAACTGGTCTACAAACTACTAGATAAGACTAGCAACAAAGTGATTCGATTTTTAGCTACCTTGCAAAAGTCCAAAATTATTACAACAAACTACTTGACATAGTCCAACCTCTACTTTATAAAAATGGCGGCCCAATTCTTACGGTTCAAGTAGAAAACGAATACGGCTATGCCGGTTATTGCAACCATAATTACACTGCTTGGTTGAGGGATTTGATTTGGAGCAAACTGGGAAAAGATGTCGTTTTGACGACTGGTAAATAAAATTGTCTTCGTAAAAATTTTTTCATTTGTTTTAGTTGATGGTGGTAGACAAGATGCTCTAACTTGTGGTACTGTTCCCGAAGTATTCGCGACAGTGGATTTTGGAATTACTAGTGATAGCAATATTGATAATTATTTCAATGAACAGCATAAATTTAATAATGGGGGTAAGGAACAATTTTTTTGACTATCAGAGACTCAGATCAGAATATCTTTACTATAGAAAAAGTAGCACCAATAGTTCGGTTCCCCTTCTATTCAAAAGATTTTACTAAAACCTGCGATACATTGTGATAACAACGGATATATGAAAAAAAATCAATTTTAGGACCTACTGTTTGTACCGAGTATTGGGTCAATTGGTTTACCAGTTGGGGCCAAACAAATGGAAATTCCCCAAATCCAGCAAGTGTTGTTGACAACATGAATCACATGTATTATAATTGGAATGCTTCATTTAATGTTTACATGGTTCATGGTGGGACGAATTTTGGCTTCATGAACGGCGCTTATTCAACTTCAGCATCGCCGGTATGAACAAATAAAGGGGGTTTTCTAGCCAAGAGGAAAATGTTCATCACCCAAGGCATAGAAGCAAAAAGTGTAAAATTGATTTTGAACAAAGAGAGTTCGAGTCTCGGAGGTCGCAATTTTGTTTTATCAATAAAAAAAGTTACTTCGGCAAGTAAGAGTGTTCCAGTGCTAGTTTTTTATTGATAAGTGGGCCTCTTCAACTATGCCCTCCGATAGGCGTATTCATAAACTATATTTTTTATTTAAAAAATCTTTAGATAACCACCTCATATGACTATGGTGCGCCTATTGCAGAAAATGGTGACATCACACCAACCTACAAAGCAGTCAGATCATGGATACAGAATATTTCCGACTGGCCACAACCACCTTTGGATATACCCGCAAACAATCCGTAATTTTTCTCCTTCTAACCATTCAATAAATTTGTAGTGCATCCAACTATGGCCAAGTGACATTACAAAGAATCGGAGCAAATTTGATTTCGACTCTGACTCAAATCCAAGAAACTTGTCAACAATCCCAAGATCCATTAAATTTTGAGCAGCTGGATCATGGATATGGTTATGTTCTATATACTACTACACTTATAGCTGGAGGGAAAAATCTGGCTGCTCCGAATATTCACGATTATGGATATGTTTTTGTAAATAATGTTTATCAGGTAAAATATCTAACAACATATAAAAAGCAAAAAGAGCAGGGAAAGAGGAGACTCAAAACTCTATCTGCCTAGAAAGCACACGCCGGCTGACCAAATTCGAGGCTACGAACGGGCCTCGGGTTCTCACGATGTTTCTGGAACCAGGCTTGTTCAGTTTAACCTCTTCTAAAACTTGATTTAGAACCAAAATGGCTTTATACTTGGCAACCACGGAAACTCAATTACCATAAATGCCCAAACTGGTGACGTTCTACGCATTTTGGTGGAAAATCGCGCCCGCATGGATAATGATTATGGTAGTGATAGTCACCACAAAGTGAAAAATATCAAAAATATTTTTAACACCCCATATTCTTTTCCAGGGCCTCCACACTGGTGTTACCCTTGATGGAGTTGCACTTCACAATTGGTATGCATGCGGAATCAATCTAACAAAAGCGGCGATTGATCAACTAGCCTCGAGTGTCATTAATGAAAACAACGGGGATATTCTTCCAGAAAAAGCCGCATCAACACCAGGGGTTTTTGTGGGGCAATTTGTGGCGAGTGCGCTCCAAGACACTTTCTTTGATTCAAGAGGTTGGGGAAAGGGGCAACTTTTTGTTAATGGATACAATCTTGGAAGATATTGGCCAACTGCTGGGCCACAGGTAACAATTAGTATGAAACTGATCTAATATATTTTTTGTAGATGACTTTATATGTGCCCAAACCATATATACAACAAACGAATACTGTTTTATTGATTGAATTAAGTGGAGCACAACAGAATTATGTCAATTTTACTGATCATGCTGTTTGGTCAAATTAAAGTTTTTGTAATAAATAATATTTTTTATTATATCCATTAGTTGAAGAACGAGTTGTTTAAGTGGATCTTTTAGCTTTCCAGGTGGTTTATTAAGCGTATAGGCTCTCTCCTCCGAAGCCACGGAGGAGAGAGCCTACATGTGCGCACCTGACTTGTAAAATATCTTTCAAAAAAGGTCGAAAATTTTTTAAATGGCGCACAAATCGGGTGTGCAAATGTCGGAGCGCAATTATTAGTGCACATGTCGGGACGTAATTATTAGCGCGTATATGTAGGGGCGCAAATGTGAAAGTGTAAATTTCAGGTGCATATATATGAGGGCGCAAAAGTCCCCCACCCGATATTACACTTATCAAAAAATCACCGGCCACACAATCTCTAAAAAAGTTAAAAACATAGAATTAACAATTTATTTGCTAAACAGATCTGTGACAATATTGTCAGACACTTGACTTGGTACCGTGACTTGAAGGTTTTTGATCTTTTTCATAGTACGCAAAATAGTCTCTTGACCATTTTGGTTACTGAACCAGCTACGCCTGGCCACACCATGGGCCACATCTCAATTCAGAATCATTTCATTTCAGCACAGTAGTTCATATCCTAGAAAGAAATGCTTTTTTATACACTATCGAAGTTTACCGCCGACCCATAAAGATCCACCCCAAAACCTCCATCGATATCATCACCCCGCCCAACATTGCCTGAAAATTCTCAGAAAATTACGATTTTTGGTGAAAAATAAATCAAATTTGGGTTTTTTCGTTGAAAAATGAGAATTTTAAGACAATTTTAGTGAAACCCATGAGTAAGTTAAAAAAACCGGCGCTTTTTTCGTGTGCAAAATGCCTGTTTTTCAGCTAAAAAATGCTCAGAAAATGAAATTTTGGTTAAAAAATAGCAGATTTTTGACATTTTTGTTGAAAAAATGGAAAAATTCGGAGAAAAAAAACCATATTGAGGTACCATTAGGATTTTTGAACAATTTTGAGCAAAAACATAAAGGGGGAGTATTAAGAAAAAATTTTTGATTTTGGGGGCTCAATGCCCCAGATGTTCACAATGCAGCTACGGCCCTGGCCAGGCAGGGTGTTTTAGGTCGGCTTGAAATTTTAAGCAAATATAGCTATTTGATGATAGAGGTGTGCAGGGTCAAGACCAACCTTAGCCTGAGGACAGGCTAGACTGGCCACAGCCTCTCAATTTTTGTTGGGACAGGCTAGACCGGCCCTGGCCCGTGCATACCTCTACTGGAGATTAAACTATAGTTACAATTGTATTTTCTATTAATTGTATTTTTTCAATTATTTCTTTGCATTGTTACCCAAGCATTGTAAAAAATTGATAAGATATTTTATTTGCACGTGAAATAATAAATGAATCAAGAAATAGCGTGTGCTTTTTAGGAAGCTATTCTTGAAGCTATCAATAAAATCCGGTATTGATATCGACGTTGGCAGATTTTTTAGATGTTTTGGTTCAAAAATATTTCTATATAAAGCTATTGATAAAACCCCTAAAGAGGTCATTTCTAAAGAAAAAAAAGGACCCATGGGGTTTTTTTATACTTTAGAATTTTCCAATAATTCTGCCGTAGCTTTGTAAGGCGTAGCGCAAAATAGTCGAATGTTCATTTTCAGCTCATTTGGGGTTGTCCTCGTGGAGAAAAAATCATTTTCTCAAACAATTTTTGAATTTTGTAATGTCTTACAAATCGCTTCAATACTCAGCTTTTTATTGAATCAGGCAACTTCCCTTTGATAACTGATTGTTTTTTCTCCAGAGGACAACACCAAATGAGCTGAAACTGAAAATCTGACTGTCCCAAGGACCCCGGATCCCATGGGGTCCCGGATCCGGGACCCAATGACCCGATGGGTCCAAATTGTACTAGCTTATTCTCTATCTAAACCAGTAGGTCTTGGGATTGGAAGACCTGCACAATGTGAAGGAATTTCTGATATGGGGTCCCATAATTTCTCCTCATAATTCTCTGATTATTCCTCGATTGTCACCTCCTTTCTCAACTATCGACCAGTGATGGAACGTAATTACGGAATTTTTTCAATTCCATAAATTATGGATTACGGAATCTCTGGACCCGTAATTATGTTACGGAATAAATTTGCCAGTAAGGTAACAAGGTATTGGTAGACAAAAAATATCACTGTGATAGCAAAAATTCCATATTGCTATCGCTAGTGATATTTTGGTCTACCAATACCTTGTTACCTTACTGGATTCCTACACTATGCGATTCCCATCTTCAAGAAATTCAGGAATAAATTTGATTACGCCCCACCACTGATCGGAAATCACGGGATCTGTGAATCCTGTGTCCCGGACCCATTTCCTGACTCTTGTTTGTGTACGTGATACAAAAAAGCATAAAAATAATTTTCTAGACAATGATGTTGAAGTTGTCACTTAGTATATCATTTTTATTTTTCTATGTCCAAAACATCGAAGCAGGAACATTCAGTGTTGACTATACAAATCATCAATTTTTGAAAGATGGCAAACCGTTTCGGTATATATCAGGGTCAATTCATTATATGAGAGTGCACCCTGATTTATGGAATGATAGATTGCAAAGAATTCGAGCGCTTGGCTTCAATGCTGTTCAAGTCTATGTTCCTTGGAACTTGCACGAGCCTACTGAAGGAAAGTAAGATCTTAATCCCTAAAAAAGTAATTGTCTAAACTATGTCCTAGCTTCGATTTCACCACACTTAATTTAACGCATTTCTTAACACTTGCCCAACAAAATGATCTTAATGTCTTGTTACGACCGGGTCCTTATATCTGTGCCGAATGGGAAAATGGTGGTTTTCCATGGTGGCTACTTAAATATAATGGAATGAAATTACGGACTTATGATACAACGTAAGGTCGTATTTTCTTATAGCGCCATCAGGTTAGAGGCAGAGACCAAAAAGTGCCAAGATCCTGGTCTTGTACAGACCCGGGTACTCGACATAGGATCGTCATAGCTCTTTATGCTCACAACCTTAACCTTAGGCCCTGATTTCAAGGCTGAGGCAACTCCAAAGTCTTATAGGACATCCCCTCCCCCCAGCTCCTGGTAACGATTTTTTATGACTAGCAACAAAGTGATTAGATTTTTAGCTACCTTGAAAAAGTCGAAAATTATTACAACAAACTACTTGACATAGTCCAACCTCTACTTTATAAAAATGGCGGCCCAATTCTTACGGTTCAAGTAGAAAACGAATACGGCTATGCCGGTACTTGCAACCATAATTACACTGCTTGGTTGAGGGATTTGATTTGGAGCAAGCTGGGAAAAGATGTCGTTTTGACGACTGGTAAATAAAATTGTTTTCGTAAAAAATTTTCATTTTGTTTTAGTTGATGGTGGTAAACAAAATGCTTTAACTTGTGGTACTGTTCCTGAAGTATTGGCGACAGTGGATTTTGGAATTACTAATAATAGCCTTATTGATACTTATTTCAGTGAACAGCATAAATTTAATAATGGGGGTAAGGAACAATAACTTTAACACACTACCACTAAACCATCCACCAATGGGTGATGCCACCCATTGAGTGAAAGTGGGGTGCTATCACTTACTTTTTCGCCCCTGCTGTATCCTTCGCATTAACTTGCTTCAGATCGATAAAATTGTTTTTCTGCATTGTGGACAAAGTTAATCTCAATTGCTGTTCAAATAATTTCAAATGTTGGCTCAATTTGAGGCCTTTGTGCATCCCTAATCGATACTAATGGTTGGTTCTCCTTCTGTCCAAAAGATTTTACAGAAACCTGCGATACATTGTGATCACAACGATATACGGAAAAAAACAATTTTAGGCCCTACTATTTGTACCGAGTATTGGGTCAAGTGGCTTACCATTTGGGGCCAAACGGAAGGAAATACCCCAGATCCAGCAAGTGTTATTGACAACATGAATCACATGTATTATAATTGGAATGCTTCATTTAATGTTTACATGATTCATGGTGGAACGAATTTTGGCTTCATGAACGGTGCTTATTCAACTTCAAAAGCTCCGGTATGAACAAATATAGGGGTTTTCTCGCCAAGGGTAAAATGTTCATCACCCAAGGCGCAAAAGCAAAAAGTGTAAAATTGATTTTGAACAAAGAGGGTTCGATCCTCGGGGGTCGTAATTTTGTTTTAGCAAATAAAAAAGTTACTCCGGCACACAAGCATGTTTCAGTGCAAGTTTTTTGTTGAAAAATGGGCCTCTTCAACTATGCCCTCCAATAGACGTGTTCATTAGGTACATTTTTTATTTAAAAAATCTTTAGGTCACCACTTCATATGACTATGGTGCGGCTATTTCAGAAAATGGTGACATCACACCAACCTACAAAGCAGTCAGATCATGGATCCAGAATATTTCCGATTGGCCACAACCACCTTTGGACATACCCGCAAATAATCCGTAATTTTTCTTCTTCTACCCATCCAATAAATTTGTAGTGCATCCAACTATGGCCAAGTGACATTACAAAGAATCGGCTCAAATTTGATTTCGACTCTGACTCAAATCCAAGAAACTTGCCAACAATCTCAAGATCCAATAACTTTTGAGCAGCTGGATCATGGATATGGTTATGTTCTATATACTACTACACTTATAGCTGGAGGAAAAAATCTGACGGCTCCATATATTGACGATTATGGATATGTTTTTGTAAATAATGTTTATCAGGTAAAATATTTAACAACATATAAAAAGCGAAAAAGCAAGGAGAGAGAGGATAACCCTGTGTTCCTAGAAAGCACACAGGATGACCAAAATCGAATCATGATTCTTGTGCTCATGAGGGATGGATCCAGGCTATGTTCTAGTGATGCCACAAAAAACGAGCCTCGGGTTTTCAGGGTGTTTCTGGAACTAGGCTTGTCCAGTTTAATCTCGTCTAAAATTTGATTTAGAACCAAAATGGGTTTATACTTGGCCTCAACAGACACTCAATTGCCATAAATGCCCAAACTGGTGACGTTTTACGAATTTTGGTGGAAAATCGCGGCCGCATGGATGATAATTATGGTAGTAATACTCACCACAAAGTGAAGAATATTAAAAAATATTTTTAAAACCCCATATTCTTTTCCAGGGCCTCCGCACTCGTGTTACCCTTGATGGAGTTGCACTTCACAATTGGTATTCATGCGGAATCAATCTAACAAAAGCGGCGATTGATCAACTAGCTTCGAATGTCATGAATGAAAACAAGGGAGCCATTTTTCCAGAAAAAGCCGCATCCACACCAGGGGTTTTTGTGGGGCAATTTGTGGCGAGTGTGCTCCAAGACACATTCTTTGATTCAAGAGGTTGGGGCAAGGGACAACTTTTTGTTAATGGATACAATCTTGGAAGATATTGGCCAACTGAAGGTCCACAGGTAACAATTGGCATGAAATTGATTTAATATATTCTGTCTAGATGACTTTATATGTGCCTAAACCTTATATACAACAAAATAATACTGTTTTATTGATTGAATTAAGTGGAGCACAACAGAATTATGTCAATTTTATTGATCATGCTGTTTGGACAAATTAAAGTTTTTGTAATAAACTCCGAAATAATTTTATTCACCATCTTTATCAACTCAACTTGAGTCATTAGCAACCGAACAGCCGACTCCCAGAGCTAACCAGGAGTTAGCGAAATGTGTTTTTGATGAGCGCGTGCTAAAAACCTGTGAAAGGTACAAATAAGTGCGAACATATGATATGTCGGGTGGATGACTTTTGCGTCCTCACATATGCGTTACGACACTTGTGCACTCGATTTGTGCGCCTCGACATATGCGCCCCAACATTTGTGCCCCAATTTGGCACCCGACTTGTGCGCCCTTTTCCATTTTTAAAATTTTCGACCTTTTTTTAAACATTTTTTTAAACATATTTAAGTTGGTTGCGCATATGTCGTGGGGCAAATCTGAAAGTGCAAATGTTAGGTGCGTATATCTGAGGGCGCAAAAGTCCCCCATCCGATATTATATTTATCAAAAAATCACCGTCTACACAATCTCTAAAAAAGTCACAAATATAGAATTAAACGTTCTATTTACTAAACAGATCTGTCACAATATTGTCAGACACTTGACTTGGTACCGTGACTTGAAGGTTTTTGATCTTTTTCATAGTACGCAAAATAGTCTCTTGACCATTTTGGTTACCGGACCAGCTACGCCTGGCCACACCATTCGCTACATCCCAATTTAGCATCATTTCAGCACAGTAATCCATATCCTAGAAAGGAATTCTTTTTTATACACTATCGAAATTTACCGCCGACCCATCAAGAACCATTCCAAAACCTCCATTGATAACATCACCCCACCCAACACCGCCTCCATTATGAATAGAGACCCAAGTTGCACCTCTGAATGAGTCTCCAATAACATTTTGCACGGCCATATCGGCAGTATAAGCCGAACCATCGGTGATATTCGAAGTTTCACGGAATGGACTATCAGTACCGCTAACGTCATGGTGATCTCGGCTGATCACGACAGGGCCCTGAAATTTTTAAGTATGCATAAGGGCCAAGATGAAAAAGTTGCCATTTAGTTGATATTATGAAAATTCATGAAAAGCGCATTACTGGACCTTGAAAATGCTTTCCTGACCCTGTATTAGCTTATTTTCGTTTCAATACTCACATTTCTTCCCTGAATCAGGGTCAAGGAAGATTTCAATTTTTGGCCATTTGGCGAAAATTTTCTATTTTTGTTCATTTTACCAAAAGTTTTCATAAAAAGAGCTTATAAGTCATAAAGTTACCTTCAAGTGGCCTTCACGAACAGCTTTATTAAAAGCTAATGCAATTTTGACGCGACCTTCTTGGTCAGAATATAAAATTCGAGCTTTACTACCGACAACAAGTTGATGTTTTTCGGCTTGTTCAATCCATTTTCGATTATCATCGTACTGTTGTTTCACGGCCGTTGTGACTAAATTATTATAAAAAAATTTTGAGCAAAACAAGGCTCACTATCGTTATCTTGACTGAGCTCTTGTATAACATCTCTTGCCAGCTGATCAGTAATCTTTAAGTCTTCATCCAAACCAGAAGTACAGACCCATCGAAATGGACCAAAACCCAGAGAAAAGATATCCCTATCAAATTTTTTTAAAATCAATTGACTATTTATCACTAACCCCATAATATCTTGCATATAAGATGGATATTTGAAAGATTTATCATCTTTAGCATTCGGCGCCAGGATTTTTGCCCCAGCGCGATAACATTCCACAAGAAAAGCATTGCCATAGTCCCAGAAATGCATTCCACGGTCGCATAATTTTTCAATGGCGGAAATTTGACGTAAAAGACTAAAAATAAAATATGGGTTTACAGAAATTTTTACCTTTCTTTGACAAGTTGATGAAATTTTTGCGGATTTGTTACCATCATGTTATTGGCTTCATCAAAAGTTAAACCAACGGGATAATATCCACCGTTGAATGGGTTGTGGCAAGAAGTTTGATCAGAGCCAAGTTCAACAAGGAGTTCTTTTTCTTCAACTAGTCGCTCCCTAAAAAGTCCTTTGAGCTTAAGCTTAAGCTTAGGCTTAAGCTTAGGTTTAGGCTTATGCTTAGGTTTAAGCTTAAGCTTAGGCTTAAGCTTAGGGTTAAGCTTAGGTTTATGCTTAGGCTTAAGCTTAGACTTATGCTTATGCTTAGGCTTAAGCTTAGGCTTAAGCTTAGGCGTAAGATGGCATAGGGATTTCAACATGACACGACCCATTCGAAATGACCTATTTAACACGAACCCATTCGACACGAAGCAAATATTTTCGACTTCGATTTTTTTAATCTAAAATTGGATTTTCCCCGTAAACCCCTATAAAATTGTCAAGAAAATGTGGTTATACTTGATTAAAAACCTCTAAATAAAAAAATTATGTCATTTTTCGTGATGAATGGGTCGTGCCAAACTTTTCATGTCAAAGGTCTCTATGCCCTTAGGCTGTTAGTCTTAGGCTTGAGCTTAGGCTTAGACTTATTCTTAATTATAAATTTACCATAAGTCAACCACATTTCCTAAATAACCGATACTAACAGTTTGCTTCTTCAACCGGTACTCTTTAATATACTCAATAACCTTATCAAGATTGTCGCTATACATATCCAACCAGCCTTGATTATGTCTTTTTAGCAGAGCTTTTTCGGATATCTAAAAATTGTCCTTGTATTTTGTTATATGCCTTCCTACTTCAGCAATAACTCCAACACAGCCAGAAATAACGGCTGCTTTGGTCTGAGCCCCGCTCATACCACCAAGGCCGGAAGTGACAAAAACTTTTCCGGATAAGTCATCAGTGTTTAAATATTTTCTTCCAGCATTCATAACAGTTATTGTAGTACCATGGACGATGCCTTGAGGGCCAATATAACAATAACTACCGGCGGTCATCTGGCCATATTGGGTAACACCAAGTGCAAAAAATTTGTCATATAGCTCTTTTGTTGAATAGTTTGGGATCATCTAAAGATCCAATAGAATTTCAAAATTTTTCGCATAAGGAAAAAATGGATTTGGAGGGGTTCACGAAAAATTACCAGTGCCATACCCAGGATTTTTCATGGGGGAGGATACAGTGAGGAATGCGCAACAACTTGAACAGCATCCGGCTCATAAAAAATCCACATTTTGCAATAGCACTGAGGGTTTAAATCAAGTGTTTCCGAGATCGTCTGTACAACCGACAGACAGACATTACACGTTTAATGTAGTAGGACAATAAAAGATTTTACGTACCATGCCATTCGTGATGACTACGCGAGGTGCATGTTTATGGGATGGGAATAAGCCAAGAGGATGGCCGGAATAGAGGGATAATGTTTGTTCATTGGTCATTTCAGCCAGATATTTGATGGTGAGGCGAAATTGGAGCCAGTTGGAGAAAACTTGACCATTTCCTCCATAAGTTACTAGTTCTAAAAAACGTTAAAATTATGTTTTGCAAACTCCGTTTCATGATGAAATTACAAAAAACTGAGCGCGATGGCCTAGCTTCAGGGAGGTGAAGAAAACAGTGCAATTTAAAAAGAGTGGTGCGCTATATATGTGTTTGTGATCGTGCCCGATGGTCACCGATTTGATGAGGCTCGCTCCTAGAAGCATCATAACACTTTTCACGATCATGACACCTTGAAACAACACTACCTTGTGGAAACTGCGCTACTTCAGGATCCAAATTATTGAGTATCATCAAAATAATCGCCGCCGATTGTGAAATTTTTGTCGGAATTTTTTGGATCGGCACAGCCTGAAAAAACATACATAAAATTCGAACTTCTTTCTTCATACCTTTAGGGTAAAATTCGGCATAAACCGAAATGCATAAATATGACCATATTTTTCGAGTTCCTCTGCAAATTCTTTTGCCAACAACTTATGATGCTTCTCTGGTACATATCGGAGGATATTTTTAACGGCCAACTTTTTCTCATCAGTATTCAACGGCAAAAGTCTAGCCGGTGCATGTGGTACATTGGTTTGCCGCTGTTGATGTGGATATTCGGGTAATGGATCAAAAATGTTTTCGGTTAGTAATCTTTCGATATCCATGAGAGAAATATTCAAAATTTATAGAGAATAGCAGAAAGGTCAACAAATTTGTACGAAGAGAATAGTCTTCAATTGATCGTTCCTTGATAAAATTCATTGAAATGGAAAAACAACGTGACAAATAATTTATGAAGGCAATAGTTCAGAAAGAGATCGTTATCTTTAAGAGTTATTTTTGCTAAAAAATATCAAAGATTAAATTGGCATATAGTCTGTTCCATGAGAAAGAGTCATAAAAAGTGGGTGCTCCATGGTGCAGGAGCAAGTGGCGCAAAAGCATAAACGGGAAGGGTTCAGACTTGCTTGTACAATTTTTTTTGAATTGCTAAAATAAAAATTTCTACCTCCTCCCCCGGGTTCGATCCCTCTTATTTAGAAACTGAAAACCGTGAGATCTACCACATTGCTATTCCTATATATAGGGACCGCCGCGTGGCTTAGGATTTCCGTACAAGAAAAAGTGTCCTCTGACCATTTTTTGACTTTGATAGGGGAATTATAGATTGATGTCTAGAGAATCCAAATCCATAACAGTTTTTTATTATATTGATCATTTTTCGATTTTTTGGCTATTTCTTTATGCATACTCCAAAAATGGAAAATTGTGAAAAAAATGCAAGTTTTTCACCTAAAAATCTTTTCCAATGCGGTTTTTTGCATTTATATAGAAGAGCATAATCTATTACACATTTGTGCTCCTATAATTTATTAGTATGTAATTTAATATTGGAGATAAATTATTTTTTGCCAAAATTGCTAAAGTGCTAAATTTTACTAAAATTGGCATAACTCTAAGAATTTAAATGGCTCAATTTGGCTCATTTGAGAAATAATAGAGGGATATTTGATCTACAAATTGGAGCAAAAATTATTTTAAAAAGTGATTGCCATTTTCGATTTACTATATTTTTCAGGTTTTTCCTTTGTAACAAGGTCGAATTTAGTTAGATTTTTTATATAAGCCACTGTGGTGCAGTGGCAAAGTTGTCGGCCGTATCACCATAATTGAGCCGGGTTCAACTCCCACATCCGGCAAAATGTTTTTGCTTTTTTTCGATTTTTTTAATTATTTAAGGGGTTTTAAGGCAATAATACATGATAAAAACGGCGTAAAGTCGATTTTTTTACATTTTTTTATTTTTCGGCAACACATCCACTTCCCCCTAGTTTACAAAAAAATTATACTGTGTTTTAATCCCCTTCCCGCGTGTTTTGAGTTTTCAAACATTAAAAGTGCGATTTTTTATTTTTTCCCTGAATCAGGGTCAAGAAAGCGTTTTCACGGTTCGAGAGTGTGTGCAATCGGTTCCCCGCTTAAAAAACCTAAGAATCGATGGTTTTCTCATAAAAATCCAAAAATGTTTGATTTTCGCTTTAATATACCGATTCCTTCCCTGAATCAGGGTCAAGGAAGCATTTTCAAGGTTCGGAAATGCGCGCAATCGATTTCCCGCAAAAAATTACCTATAGGCATGTCAAGTCGAGCATTTTTTAGCTGTTTTATTAAGTTAGGATATGAAAGGACGCTTTTTGACCTATTTTCCATGCAATTTGATGTACGCAGGGCACCTTTTTCGGAGGCTAATTTCTAAAGATAAAATCCGTTTTTGATGCGGTTTTTTTTCAGAACAGAGTTTTTAATAGCACAGATTACGATTCTAATACGAATTTGGATTGGTTTTCTTATGAAACTTTTGAGTTCCGAAAATGGGTGGCGGTTCCTATCAATGCCACCTTTTTGTACCATATTTTAACTAATGCCACCTTTTTTGCCACCAATTTTTGTTATTTTTCAATATTTTCAGGATATGTCGATGCGATGGAGCTAATAATTTATATCACTCGCAATATTGTGTTTAATCATGAATCATGGAAGTTTTTTGAATTTGAATCAACTACGAAAGTGTGTATTCACAACCGTCTTGAATTCTTGGGTCCTGAAGAATTTCCAATCAATTCTTTCAAAGATCTCATTTCTGGCAGCATTGTTCCCTTACCAAAATTGGAATTTTTTGAAGTTAACTTTGACACCTTATTCTCATCCTTACTTCGCTTGTTGAGGTTGGTTATTTGAGCACTTGTATGATAATAATATTCATTCAGGCATTTTGTAACTCTACACAGCCTCAAAAAGTCTTAAAATTAACTACATTGCACATTGATCGCTTAATTTGACGGCAGATTCGCCAATTTCTATCTCATCTGATGATTGTGATGAAAGAATTCCCAAAAAAAGCATCGCCGTAGCGATATTATTTATAAACGAGCAAGGTATTAACGATCCTTCTTTATAAATAAATTTTTTCAGCTGAATGTACCATCTGTCATGAAGTTTTTACTCGAGGTTCGACCTTGATCGTCATGTCGTTCGACATCGAAATCCGTTGCCCAAGTTCCATTGTGATCAGTGTGAAAAAGCTTACAGTCGCCAATCCACCTTAAACGATCATGTACGCAAACATCATTAAATTGATCCAAATTGACGGCATCGTTTAATTTTTCATAGTTTATATTTATCTTATATTAATAAAATATTTTTCAGTTTTTTTCAACTTTTCATCTAGAGCATCAACTTGCAATCAAACACTTTATTTCCATCTTGTGTGATCTCTTAATTGACGAAATTAGATGTATTTTTTGGGCCAACAATACTTATCGAACAACCCTTTTATCAAAAAAGGTCAAAACAATCGAACAAAGTCGAAAAAGACCGAGACGATTTTTATCGGTCTTTCCTACTCTAAATTTTTGAAGATTTGAAGCGCATGTTATCTCGAAGATTTTTTTAATATAAAAAATTGAAAACCGGCACTAGGTCATCCTTTACCCTTATGATCGATCCTTACCGGTCTTTCCTTACGCGGACATTCCTTATCGGTCTATAGTCAGTTTCTCCATCATAGAAATATTTTCATGAAAAGTGATGCTCTACAAAGTTGCTATTGCGATCACGACAAACAAATTTGTAGAACATCACTTTTTGTGAAAAAATGTAGAATGGTCGGATAAGGGTTGACCGGAAAGATCGTCGGTAGCGGTAAGGGTAAGGAATGACATAGTGCCTAAAAACCAAAATGACGTGATCACTAACCAGCCGTAAAATTGCGAAAAATGTGTACTGAACGTGGTGTTAAGCGCAATTGATGCAAACAAAAAAAGTGCCGAAAAAAGTGACCAAAAAATCTTATTTCAAATTTCGCGCACTAAAAGATTGTTTTGAAAATGCGTTCATTTTGAATCAATTTCAAGCCAAAGTAACCCTATAGTGGAGTTTTCCTATGTGAGGAATCGATTTTGCGTATTGCCGAACCTTGAAAACGCATTCAGTGAATAGATGTGTGTTTTGAAGCAAAAATAGGCTAATACAGGGTCAGGGAAGCGTTTTCAAGGTTCAACAATGGGCGCAATCGATTCCTCGCATAGAAAATCCATGATAGGGTTATTTCAGTGAAACATGAAAAAATTGAACAAAAATCGCAAAAGTGCTATTTTGGGGGGGGGTATCCTGCCAATGGCGTATCCTCGGGGGAGGGAAGCAAGTGCCCCTGTTCTTGGAAAAATTAAAAAATTTTCCCAAGGCTTCCCCCTTATGTTTTTTCGATTTTGAAAAAATGACCATTTTTTTCAATTTTTTACTAAAAAATCATCAAAAATGGATATTTTTTTTATTTTTGCCCAAAAAATTTCACCAAAAAGTGCTCTCCAGTAATTGGGGGCTACGCCACTGCAAACAAATTTTCCATACTTTGGGATCCTTTCCAATCTCGGAAACAAAATTTGTCCATTCATCGATGGTGTAATGTTTGTGAATGATGGTGAATAAGCCATAGCTAGCTAGAACTTTAGCCATCTCGAAAGTTCCGACTGTACCATATTTGACGCAACTATTGGGATTCCGTTGTAGGTTTTTTTCTAATGTTTGAAGATGTATTCACGTTTGAGATTTTGGATTTTTGAATATGTTTTCGTTGTAATACACAAACTTTTTTGAATTTTTCTCGGAAAAATCGATTTTTTAAATTCTCATAAAATGGACATTGTACCAATTTTTTATAGTTAAATGAGACGAACAAATAAAGGTTTTTTTTATGGCGACCTTCCATCACAGATGACTATAACTTTTTAAGGACGTTGTTGATTTTAATACGGTAAAAGCACAGATAATCTCGAATGCTTACAGGGCTAAGTAGATGAATGATTACAAAACAGTAGTTTTTATTCATTATGAAAAGTCCAAACTTTAAGAGAGAGTGACTTTCCTGTCCGGATCTCAAAAAACATTTTTCTCAGATTTTGTAAAATGGAACCGTATAGGGGTGCAATATTGCCTGAATTTCAATAAATTTGAATTTCGAAACGATTGTACAAACAACATAAAATTCAAAATTATGAATCGAAATGAAAACGAACATGTTTGAACGTGTTCGAATTTACTCAAAGCAATTTTTTCAATCGAATGAAAAAGTTGCAACTAAAACTTCGATTTTTATCGTTTAGTTACCGCTAGCTATTTTTACAATTCTCAAACTTTCAATTTTACAAATTTCAGACTTTCTAATTTTACGAATATCTAATTTTTAAGAAACTCTACGTTTACAAATTTCCACTTTTAAATTTTTATAAATTTCCAACTTTCTAATTTTTCAATGCTCAATCTTTAGACTTTTACAATGCTCCAATTTTAGAATTGTACAACGCTCCAACTTTCGAATTTCTATGAACGAATAGGAGAGATCGAGGGGGACCAAGGAAGTGACTCGAGGGAGAACTCATGTGTGATCGACTCAGGGGGAGGGGGAACTCAAGGTAGATCGAGTGGCTGAGAACTCAAGTGGGGTAGACTAGGAGTAGAACTCAACAGAGAGGTGAGGAAAGAATGTCCGTCATAAAAATTTTATATGATATATAAATTGTTTTTTTCATACCGACATCCTTCAGCTTCTCTCAAGGCACTATTTTTTGTGATGTAGACTACTAAAATGTCTCGAAAATTTGAACTTTTTGGAGATCCCGCGGCACTAGGCCAACTAAGTGTGGGATATGAAAATTGGGGCCAAAGAACACTTGTCGTGTGTGCAATGATCTCCAGCAGAGATCAAGCAAACGACACAGAAAGATTAGTGATAGATCGCTATCTCATTATTTGGGATTGCGCCCTACCCACTCATCATTAAATGGGTATTAGTGGTCGGTATTGAAAAGAGAAAATAACGACATTTTAACGTGAAAACATCTTGGACATAGCTATTTTGACATGGCATGGTGCTTAGTGTTAACATGTATCTTAATGTTAATTTCTTATGCTCATGGCGGTAAAGTTTTTTATATTTAAGGGCGGTAAAATTTCTATCATTTCTCATATTAACACTCGGAGGGTTGCCGAAATTTAGTAGTTAAATCAAAACAGTGTTACATCTAGATTATAAATTTAAAAAATTTTTGAAAAAAAGTTCCCTACGGGGGGTCTAGAACCCCATCTTTGTGTGTTACTCCTAGAAATTTAAAGCATTTTTGTAATGATCATATCTCCTCAAAGGAATTGAATTAAGATCGTAGTGACCACTCATTGGAAAGCTAAGAATCTAACCTATAACTTTTATATAGACACCTACCGAAGGTTTTCGCTTCAATAAAAATTTATTCGCCAAACTTTGCGACATCCTCTGATTTTTTATTGAAGCGAAAACCGGCCAATTTGTTTCTTTTGATGGAGATCAGTCAGATTAAATCGGTTTGGGATGAGCGATAGCTCATTGAATTCCTTCTGAAACAATTTTGTAGAAAATCACTTTTTATGAAAACCTTTGTAAGATGCATAAGACTCTTAAACAATATTGTTCTTTTGATTGATATATCATAATCCAATCAAAAGAACAATATTTTTAAGAGTTTTATGCATCTCACAAAGGTTTTCATAAAAAATGATTTTCTACAAAATTGTTCAGCATGATTTCAGGAATTCAATGAGCTATCGCTCATTCCAAACCAATTTAATCTGACCAATCTCCACCAAAAGAAAAAAGGTGGCCGGTTTCATTTGTGTCAGCCTGTAAGAGATGGTTCCCTTGGCTATGGCCTAGCTCGTTACACCCAAAACAGACTCGAAATTCGCATAATTGTTTTAATCAATTTTGGGCCCCTCTGGGGGTAATTTTAGTCGTAGAATCCGAAAAAACTATTAATTTTTGATGAAAAAAGTTTTTAAGGGACCATATTCTCAAAAAAGATTATTGTTGTTTTTATTGATTTTTTTTATTTATCGATTTTTTATCATGATCAATTTTCTTCCGCCTTTTTCTTTACCGTTCAATCGAACAAAAACACAATGACTCAGCTACCTGATAACAGAACGTTGGATGGCTTCCTTGACCGAATAAATGATATGAAAATCATCAAATACCTACAAGGATTTGGGCTTATTCATCGCGATGGCGCACTGCTTTGCCCTATTCTACGCAAAAAATTACCCCTAAATGATACCCATATCGATTTTTTAAAATTTTTTTCAAAAATAGGGGGTACCCCCTGTTTTGACCCCTTAAAAATTTTTTTCATTAAAAATTAATAGTTTTTTCGGATTCTACGCCTAAAATTACCTTCTGAGGGGCCCAAAATTGATTATAACAATTATGCGAATTTCAAGTCTGTTTTGGGTGTAACGAGCTAGGCCATAGCCGGTTCCCTTAAATTTTTCGGACTTCTTCCAGAATAAGGGTGGGAGTCGTCCGCTCTCTGTTGTTACTCTAGCAATTTATGGTAATTTTTGAAGCGCTTTCTATCCCCTTATTTGAAGACATTCCCCACAACCAAATAAATTTTTTTGATCTAAAGAGTCTTTTATGCTTAGATTGCTCGAGTTGTACTTATAAAACTTTTAATTATATGTTTACTAATAATTCTTACTACAATCCATCAACAAATACTAATACAGCTAATGGTGGAAATATAGGGTAATATTTAAAGATTTTGTCTTGCGAAAATCGGATTTTTGACCTTTTTCGAATTCTTATAAAAAGCTCATTTTTGAGTATAAAAATAAAAATTTTCAAAAAATTTATATGATGAATGAATTGGAAGGGGGGTACACTAACCCTCATGATGGATGGATAGATGAATGACTATAAAGGCGGGAGGTCCGAGGATGAGTGGTGAGGGGGTACTGTACCCCCACCCCTTGGTGACCTATGACGGTCAAGTTGAGCTCTGAGCGCCTTGAATTCGTATTGTTCGACCGCGAAAACCCCCTAGACACCGACATTGCCGGAACTTGACCCTAATATAAAGATTTTCCATTTTGTGTCGCTTTGACCCTAAAGGACTCCAGTACAGGGTCACATAAATTTTTTCATCGCTCAATTCTTGCTGGAATTGATTCCCCGTATCGAAAAACCCAAAACAAGTGAAAATGAAGGTTTTGACAAAACATTTTGTTTCTCGTAATCAGCACTTTATGCCTGAACTTTAAAAAATATAAACAAAAAAATCATTTTCCGACCCCAAAAATCGATCCATGGAGTCCCCCCTTTGAAGGTTTTTCTCGTGATGTTCATAACTATATAGCTCCGGATAGGTAATTCCGATTTCTTCAAGTTAGGTGTCGTTTTAAAGCTTGCATATAGCAATAATGAAGCCCTGATTCAGGGAATACAACGTTTTAAAGGTGGGGGGGGGGTCCAAAATAGAGTCGAGTTTTTGAGTGTGTTTTTTGGATTTTTCAGCCAAAATTACCCCTAGAAAGGTTATTCTTAAAAAAATTTTCTACTCGACCTTACTTTGGATCCCCCATGGTGATGGTAGAAGAAAAATTTAGAATTGACGGTTTTCTCATAAAAATCAGAAAATATTTGATTTTCGCTTCAATACACCGATTCCTTCCCTGAATCAGGGTAAAGGAAGCGTTTTCAAGGTTCGGGAATAAGCGAAAAAAAGAAACATTTATTGAAAAAGCAAACATATTTAGGCGGAGACGGGGATAGAACCTGCGCCTTTCCAACTGCAAAATTAACGCTTTTCGTTTTTCTTCTCTCATCGAGCTCTTTCCAAAAATCTAAGTCGTAACGGGATTGGACTTAAGGTTACAAAATTCGG
>OZJO01026007.1:0-13730 GCA_900406225.1 Acrobeloides nanus | reverse complement strand
TTCATCACATAAATCCTCCATTTGGCTAATATTGTACGCACCTATAAAGGATCTTTATTCAACATGAAATTAAAGGACCAGTCTACGTTTAGAAAGAGTTGATGCCATGTGATAGAGCGCAAAATTTGATGCATTTTTTGCTTTGACGGTACTACTTGAAAATCTAACGGTAAAAAGTTATGTGCAAAAGAAAATTGCGAAGAAAATAAGCAAAATTAAAAATCACGATTTTTATCGTGAACTTGGCTCAGTAGTAGTGCTCCAAGACTCGAGTCTAAAGGTCTCGGGTTCGAATCCTACCTGAATCGATCTGATTTTGCCTGCGAAAAAAGAAAATCTTCGGATTCAAAAAAAGCTTCAACATTGAAAACGAGTTTGAACATTGAAACGAAGAGCTTGTGATCAATCAGATTGTTTATTGAAAGGATTGAATAAATCATTATAAAATTCAAAATCCTTGAACCATAGTTTACCAGTAGGGGGATACACCGGACCCTCAGGATGGATGGATGAATGGCCTTTCAGGGGGGTACATGATAAAATTTTCAAAAATTTATATGATGAATGAATTGGAAGGGTACACGAACGCTCATGATGGATGAATGACTATAAAGGCGAAAGATCCGAGGATACGTGGTGAGGGAGTACTGTACCCCCCTGGTAACCTATGCCATGAACATTTAGATAAAAACTAAATACAGCATTTTTTATAACTCGACGAGACGAATAAAATGACACGAAAATTATCGAATTTGAAAAATGTTTTAGGTTATTGAAACGAAAACCATAAATCAGGGATTTCGTTTCAATAACTAAAAACATTTTTCAAATTCGATAATTTTGGTGGCATTTTATTCGTCTCGGTGAGATATAAAAAGTGCTGTATTCATTTTTTTCTAAATGTTCAAGGATTTCGAATTTTATAATGATTGATTCATTCGTTTCAATAAACAATTAATTGATGAATCAGGGTTTTCGTTTCAATGTTCAAACTCATTTGAAATTTTTTTAGTTTCGCTCATAATTTTTTACGGTTAGATTTTCAAGTTGTGCCGTAAAAGAAAAAAATGCTCGAAATTTTGTGCTCTATCATATGGCATCAACTCTCCCCAAAAGTAGACTGGCCCTTAAGGGATACTGTGGCTAAACAAAACGCTATGATGGCATTTACGCGTTCACCAATCGATTGGAACATAATCAGCCCCAATGGGATACCGAATAATGCGAATATCATACAGAAAAGTTTTCCACCAATTGTAGCTGGTGTTGAATGTCCATAGCCTATAAGTGTTTTTTTGAAAAAAATTTTATAGCTGAAAAAATTTGTTCCATTTTTTGTTGATATTCGTAAAGTTCATGAAAAATGGAGCATGTTTTGTTTTTATGGCATGTTCTGAATCGTTGTAGTTTTCGAGATAATTGCGTTTGAAATTTTGAATTTGTGCACATGTTTTCGTTGTAATACACAGACTTTAAATTTTAGATCGATTTTTTAAGTGGATCAGGGAAGGGGTCGCCCCAGGGTCAAAAATCGAAAAAAACTTTTCGATTTTTGACCCTGGGGTGACCCCCTGATCCACAATAGCTCCAAGTTTTCCCTATGCCGATTACCGACGGTAGTGAGGACCACTGTACAAAAGAAGAAAGCACCAACAAATTGCCATTGATATCCGGCACCATGTGGTATTGATTTCACCACCACCGTTTCCAACTCTTCGAAATCTCTACGATCGAATTTGATATAAGCCAAAAGAAGGAAAAACTTACTCATCCGAAAAATTATACTTTGCCTGCATAATTTCCCTAGTCGTACTTATCTCCCGTCGAATTTCCTCATCTTTATCCTAATAAAAAAATTTTGCATGAAAAAAGGACCAGTCGAGTGGGAAAAAAGTTGCCATTTTTGTTGATATTCAGAAAGTTCATGAAAAATGGAGCATGTTTTGTTTTTACGACATGTTCTGAGTCGTTGTAGTTTTCGAGATAATTGCATTTGAAAATTTGAATTGTGTATTGAAACGAAATCCCTGATTCATGGTTTTCGTCCCAATAACCCAAAATAATGTTCAAATTGGATAATTTTGGTGTCATTTTGTTCGTCTCATTTAGCTATAAAAAATTATAGCTACAATGTTCATTTTATGAAAATTTTAAAAATCAATTTTCCGCAAAAAATTCAAAAAGTTTGTGTATTACAACGAAAACATGAATAATTTTAAACGCAATTATCTCAAAAACTACAACGATTCAGAACATAATTTTATGCGGGGAATCGATTGCGAGCATTCCCGAAGCATGGAAATGCGTCAATACACCAACTTCATTCCCTGAATCAGGATCAAGATAATTTTTTCATGCTTAGAAAATGTGCGCAATCGATTTCCCGCATAAAATTACCCTTATATGTGGTCATTTTTAGTAAAAAAATTTTCCGACCCCAAAAAATGTTTTCGCGCCTAAAAATCACAAAAATGCACTTTTTTCACTCACACTGTATTATATACCGATTCTAGCATACTAAAAACAAAAGCACCAAAGACTAAATAGAGAAACATAGCTGTTAGAAGCCATATTGCACGCTTGCTTTTCTTGTCCATCATACGAAAAATTAAGACAAGGAATAAACCAACAAGAAGAAGAGAAATTACGCGTCCTTCGAACGACGACGTCTAGCATCAATGAAGCATAATGGTTGAAAATGGGTAGCATCGATGGCGAGAAGAAGAAAATGTCTAATTATGAGGCGCTTCCGCATCAACATTTTTCGATTTTAGGGCCACTTTTCGGCAATGCTATGTTGGAATCTATCTTTGAGAAATTAAACTTCAATTGTTAGCTTCTAGTATCGATTAGGTATCCAACGAAAAAAATTTTTTCATCATCTAGAATTGACCCCTCTAGGGGTAATTTTATGCGGGGAATCCGAATTTCACGTTTTCGAGAATAGAAAATCTTTCCCCGAATCAAAAAAAGGCTATTTATATCAGTGTTTTTATGACGTCATTTTTTAAGGTTGACATTGACAATGACATCGTGACATTGACATTTGATGTCAATGTCAATCTCTTGACTTGACGTCAATGTCATTGTCATTTTGTGAATGACGTCAATGTCATTGTCATTATCATTATCATTGTCAATGTCATTTTGTGAATGACGTCAATGTCATTGTCAATGTCATCGTCATTTTGTGAATGACCTCAATGTCATTTCAATGACATTGACAATGACATTGTCAATAACATTGACATCGTCATTGACGTTGACATTTATATTGACATTGACGTCATTCACAAAATGACATGACATTGACATGCCAAGTCAAGAGATTGACAGTGACATGTAAGTCAATGTCATTGACGTCATGAAAACACTGATTTATATGACTTAAGGGTAAATTTTTGAAAGAATTTCTTTATTGTCTAACACCTTTTTTTGAACTTATCAAAGACAACAAAATTTAGTGAAATAACCTCTTACTAAATTTTTACATCGCATCTTTACCGTGTCATTTTTTGCTTACACCATGTTCGGAAATGAAAATTTTGTGACCTCACCCCAGGGGCGAAAAGGTGCCATTACCCAAAACCCAGGTGGATCACCCATCACCTACTAGTGGGTGATTCACCCATGGGTGATAGGTGATGCCACCCACTGGGTGATGAGTGGGTGAATTTTGGGTGCTATTACCCATTTTTTCGTCCCCTGCCTCACCCCTTGCCTGTAGGGTAAAAAAACACTAAAAGTGACAAAATCAATTTTCCGAAAAACTAAAAAATTTTCGCGCGCAAAAGATTCCTCAGAAAATTTGGTATGGAGGGCAGGAACATTGCACAGCTCAAAAGTGCGTAGTTTTCTCGGAAAATGGCCTCAAAGTTTAGGCTAAGTTTAAAAGGCTGTTTCAAACCCCGCTTGAGGCCAAAAGATTTTGCTTAGTAGTAACCGTTCCAAATCTATTTGTAACGGCTCAACGTAGGCACCTCTTACTTGAATCTTAAATGAAGGCTTCGCCACTGCATCACATAGGATTAATTTCGATTTAAACAAAGTTAGACTTTGTTACAAAGGAAAAATCTTAATGCTCCGTAGCCAAAAATTTTTCTTTTGGTTCGGATCCGAAACATATGCCATAATTGTTTTCAGGCCGAGTACTTTCAAACCCACTAGGCCTCTTGTCAAGATCCGCGCTTCCTATGTTGAGCATTCCTTGTGAGTTGAGACGATCCACTAGTTCAAACGTGATTTCGACAGGATATTGGAATCGGTGATTGATTAAAATTAAATTCGCCTGGAACAAAATCAGGAGGCTCTGTGGACCAAATGTTATCATAAGTTTTCGGGTCAGTAATCACGCGATTTACGTTCAGTGAGATACCTCTAATCGATGTTCCGCTTTTAAATTTTGTTGAGAATTTTGATTTGATTTTAAAAAAATATTTATTAAATAATTTTTCAACTGTTTTATTTATATAATCTTACAAAATACGCAAAAATTTATATAGATAAACTTATATAATAAAAAAAGTTCACTTAATAACAATGACGAGATTTCAACCAAAAAGGTTCTTTCCAAATTATACAAACCCAAAGTTTCTAGCCTTAATTGCGAGTAAAAGTTTGCTTCTCAAAATTTTCTTCGATGAATACAATGGTATATACAACCGTGAAATACATGTATTGGCGGTTGGAAGATGATGGTCATCTGCGGGTCGGATCATAATCTAAAAATTTGTGTGACGTGAGCTAGATAAATAACATATTGAAAAAGTTGGAGCTACTACACAATAGGGGGAGACCACCCAAGTGAAAATTTGTTCTGGAAATGACCCTTCTAGGAAGTAAAAACATGAGGGAAATCCGAAAAAGACTCGAATGAAACGAAAGGTTTGAAATAATACGAATGAAACGACACAATGGAAAAAACCAATAAAAATTTTTTCTTCCATAGGAACAAATTTTTATTGGTTTTTTCCATTATGTCGTTTCATTCGAGTCTATGCCCTTTTAGAACCATTCGTGATCACTTAATAAAATTTTTTTACCGAAANCCAAATTATACAAACCCAAAGTTTCTAGCCTTAATTGCGAGTAAAAGTTTGCTTCTCAAAATTTTCTTCGATGAATACAATGGTATATACAACCGTGAAATACATGTATTGGCGGTTGGAAGATGATGGTCATCTGCGGGTCGGATCATAATCGTCGGAAGTGGTTGGAAAGATTCTTCACTCGATGGTAGAGTAAACGATCCGTGCCAGAAGAAGATCAAGTCACCTAAAATCCGAAAAGTATTATCAAAAAATAAACATGCGGAGACTATACTTTTTTCATCTAGTGAAAACTTTTCAACGGTCGACCAGAAAGTCTCCTTGAACTTCGACAACACGTCTGGTGGTGCGGAGCTTTCATCAAGGAAAGTGGTATAGTTTTTCAAGAGTGGGATGGACACATCATGTGTTCCACACAAGATCAAACGCAAGTCTTCAGCAGTCAAATTGGCTAGCGACTCTGGCGGGATCACATCGAAGACTCCTTGTCTAATAGCCTCTAAGGCTTTCACATGTGTGCCCAGGAGTCGTGATTGTACAAATAAGTAGATGTATTCAAGTACATTTTCTCTGGTTACTGGGATGCTTTCGCCGTCCGGTTTGAGTTCAATTACGCCACCTCCCTAAAAATGAAAAATCATAAAAAATTGAATTTTGGCCAAAAAATGAATTTTATCAAAAAATCGACTTTTTCCATGTTTCAAATCCTACCTCTTCTGGTGACAAATCAACAGCAAAAGTCAATTGCAAGCTTTCATAAAAGTCATTCGAATGAGCAGTATTTTCAGCATCGTTGTATACAATTGAGCGCAACGAATCAAACTAAAAGAAAAAAAAAATCAAATTTTGAATAATTTTTTTTAAAGCAAAACTTACCATAGCAGGATCATAAAAAGCCAAATCAAACCAAGTGATTTGTCGACTCAAGATATATTTCAAAACATGGCGGCATACATGCAATGGGAAGATTTCCATTTGTTGTAGAGCGATTCCCATCATACTAAATTTGGATTTATTTGGCTAAACAAATAAGGTTCCTCCTGAAACCGAACTCTTGCTAGTGCCGGTGATGCCGTGGACTTGGCAGCGCACCAGACCACTACACCATGGTGGTCAAGAAAACTAATTTTGAACTTGAAGTGTAGTGATAACAAGAAAATTCTTTTGAACGCAAGGTGGAACCGAACCAGGGATCGAAAAAGGGGCCTAGGATCCGGGACCCGGCAGCGGACGGAACCACTACATGGTCACTGAATGACTCGTAACGAATTTTGATCCAAGTAGTGCCAAACAGTAAAAATCTTTTGGACGCAAGGGGAACCGAACCCTTGCTAGTGTCAGTGATGCCGTAGCCTTAGACCACTACATCATGATGGCCACTGAATAACTCATAACTAATTTCGGCCTTAAAGGTCGAAATTAGTTATTGCAATGCTTACCGTCCGGCATTCCTAAACGCAGCTAAACGCTGTGGAGAGTTATTGGCAGCAATCGGAGTATAATAGCCACCACGAGCTGGACGGAAGAACAATGGTGCATTATCCCCAAGCCGAGTCTCGTCTTTTAACTCTGTGGCACCAGGTGTGCCAAAACCAGTTTGTTTCAACAATTCAGTTGCTTCTTCCACATGCGCTCGGAAGTTTTCTTCATTCGAAATTAAGCTCATCACTTGCGTTAGAGGCAAAAACAGAAACATTCCGGTGATTTTGTTGGCATATTCTGGTTGGAGTGCTCGAACCCTACAATAACGGAAACTCAATATACAAGTTAGGCTGAGGCTTGAGCCTCTGTGGCAAGGCTTAGGCTTAAGCCTCTCTGCCAAGGCTTAGGCTTAAGTCCCTCTACCAAGGCTTAAGCTTAAGCCTCTCTGCCAAGGCTTAAGTCTCTCTATCAAAATCTTACTTTGCCAAAATGCGATCACCCAACAGCATCGTATTCATTTCTGTTTGACGAGATCGTGTGGATGGCGGTGCACTAGCGACCGAGCTAGATGAACTCTGACCAACTAATTGAAAACCTGATAGTGGTGGCTCGGATGAACGATCTTGGGCTGGCTCGCCTCCTTCTTGCGTGCCTTCAGTTCTTGGATAGTAGGCTGGCGCAGTTAGTGTTAGCGGGTATTTCCTGCAAGAAAGTTATCTTATCTTGATTCTAAACTTTTATAACTTACGCTTTTTTGCTGTACTTCCGGCTAGATGAAACTGGTGTAGCCGAAGCCGAAGAGGCTTGATTCACAGTCGCTTTTTGTGACCTAGTGCGAACACCACGATCTTCCGAGCTGATCGATGGTGGTAGAGCATTTGACAAACTGCCACCAGATGTATCTTCTGATTGGGTCTTCGAGCGTCTGCTAAATCTTGAAAGAAGTTGGAAGGTTGGAGATGTTGAGCGATTATTTCCAGTGGGGTCAGAAAAGTCTGTGCCAAGATCACCACCCAACGATGAACCTTCAGATGGCAATTGTGTCATAGTAAGAAAAGCATCGGCTACAGCAGTGTAGAAGCTTCTTGCGACACCCGTTCCTTCACCCGGTTCATCCAAGAACGTTACTTTGACCTAAAAAAATTCATCAAAAATTGAAAAATTTCAAAAATACGTCAAAAAATTTATGCCATAAAAATGAATTTTGGTTAAAAAATCCGAATTTTGGTTATGCTACTTTTCTGTTAACTCAAATTTACATACTTTATTCGATGCTAGTGGTGGATTATTTGGTGGCAGGTTTTCAATTCCACGAGCAGCTGCCTTTAAAGCACTAAACGTTGCAGTAGATCCAGACGGACTAGCAGTCGTTGAGTTGGATGAGATTCGACGAGCATATTGTTGATTCAATTGACGCATTGTTTGGATCAAAAGTGAAGTCTTATCCCGTGACATTTGCTATAAAAAAACTTTTCCAAACTTTTTTCTGCCTAAGAACTAACCGAGAAAGTGAGATCTTTGGTTTGAGCCATCTTGAACTTTTCCATCTTTTTACGGAACTGTGATTGTCTCACATGAAAACCGGCTGTTTCCATGAGCAAAATGGAAAACGACGCATCGCCGCCGCAGAAATTTGTTAGTTCTTCATGGAAAGCTTTTGACATGAACAAAAGTGTATTGCTCCAACGACCAAGATACTTCTGAAGTGAAATTCTCGCCACACTTGTAGGCACGCCGAAGACGGTTTCCAAGTCGAAATTGTCNACAAAAGTGTATTGCTCCAACGACCAAGATACTTCTGAAGTGAAATTCTCGCCACACTTGTAGGCACGCCGAAGACGGTTTCCAAGTCGAAATTGTCGACATTTGTTACATCTGACGAATGTACGATGACATTCGGCCTTTGCTCGGCCTCTTTTGGCTTTGAAACGCGACTAGTTTCGGGACCTTTTATATTACCACGTAGAACATTCTCATAATTAGAAGATGGATTGGCAAAGCTGTGATGAGTTGGAAAATCAATTCTATGTTCAACAGCCACTTGGTGATGACCTTTCTTGGTTCTTAATGGTAGTGGCAGAGCAAAGAGGGCGGATTTGTCAGTCAATGGTTGAAGCAAATGCGGTCTAGCGGCTAATGGCAGGCATTCGCCAGACGCGTATTTGAATGCGTGATGGGAGTCTGCTGCACTGATATATGGATAACAGACCGAATTGGAGCGTTGGTAGAAACGCCGAAGGGATTTTCCATCCGGTTTTAAGTCGGTAGTGTCCTAAAATGGGCTTATACTTTTGCACAGGAGTGTAGAATAACAAAAATAAATTTTTAAACAAGTATTTTTACAGGATGGCGCACAAAGCACCGGACACTTTAAAAAATGCCTGAAAGAATAAGGCATTTCAAAAATACTTGATGCCTGAAAAAAATTCCTTAAAAAATTTAAAATCTTTGTCCGATTTTTTGTACGTCACCCTGTATTTTTACTAACCTCATCGACATCCATCATAGAGATATCATCAGTATTGGAGATTTTAGTTTCGAGAATCTCGAGTGCATTGATATGGAAAAGGAAAGCTTCGGCAACAAAAGCCACAGAGCGAAGAGCTTTGTATTCAATGATGGGTAAAGCATCACCATTTTCGGCCGAATGTGATCTCATAAGGGACATGAAGTACGAGCAAAAGTCTTTTCTTGTTGAGCTTGAGGCACTATGATCTTCGAGTGAGCCTAAAAAAAGTGAAATAAATATAGCGCATGAAGAAAGCCACAAGCTAGGCTTGGCTCGAGCTTATTCTTTTTTCTCGAGTTGATCTGGGTGTTGGAGATGTGTTAATGTGGTAGAAGACAGGATTTTTTACCCCTGCTCGCTCACTCAAAACGGTTTTTCTTTTTTTTCTCACAAACTCTTTTAGCCTAATTTAAAAAGTAATCGTTAGAGGAATAATATGCGCACAATCGATTAGATTTTCGATGATAAACTAAATAAATTTTTTACAACACTTTAAAATTGGGGGTACCCCTACTTTTTCGTATCCCCATCCTTTCTGAGGGTGTATTTCCGCAAAAACTCGGTCAAATCCTCGTCCTTCTCCCCTCTCTCTCAACTAAAAACTCTCAAAATCCTTACCCTTTTTCAATGTATTAAGATCCATTTTCTTGCGATAGCGCTTTTCGCCAGTCTCCGATTTCTTCGTTTCAGTCGATGGAACTTCAGCCTCATAGTTAATCAAATGCCCAACGGCAGAAGTGCTCAAAGCGTTACCAAACTTGAGCTGAGCTTCGGTCTTATCCATAACCGATTTTAACCAATTCCAACTAGATTCTAACCTTGTCTCAAGTAATTCCTAAAACGACTTGTATGCTATCTCAATTGTTATACTTACTCTAAAGATATTGGTCACATTCGAATCCAAATTCAACAGCTCAGCAATTCCAGCCTGCTCCATTGACTTCCATTCTTTGTGTTGAGCCAATTGCAGCATTAATTCATCAACCAATTTTAGAAGAATGGAGAATGCTACCGTCAATTGCATGTCAGTCTTGTTCGTGGAGCTATGGAACTCTTCTCCACTCCCGGAAGGTTCCTTGTTCCGATTATGCCGCGATGTTCCGGGTGGAGGACCAGTAGTATCTGGAGCATTCGTAGTAGTTCTTGCTTCCGGAGCAGATGACTCAGAATTGTCAATTTCATTTGCTCGGCTGGTTGGTGGAGGCTCGTCACGAAACGCCGATGAAGTACCATCACTACGGACTCTTCGTACAGCCCAATTTAGGCTAGGCGCCGTGCTAGTGCGAGACGAATTTCCAGGGGCTACGTTATCCCATGGGCTAATTTCATCTTCTCGGAAGGATTGTGGTGGCGTGTGGAAAGTTTCTCCCGCTTGTGCGGTTTCTCGGGGTTCCGGCGGTGGGACTAGTGGATGAGACGTATCCATTTGATTCGAATCGGAATTGAGATCGAATGAAACGGGGTTCTAAAAGATGTTTATGTTAGAGATTTTCAAAAAAAAGATTTTACCACAACTACAACAGCATTCTGATCAATTTCTTCTCGACGCGGAATGTTGAGCTCCAATCCGGCATCATTTGGCTCTCCGGGTGGAAGTAAAGGAGCATCACTGATAGGAATATCGACATCATTACGTTCGGGAATCAGTTCATCATTGTTTGAGCGTGATCTGGAATGTCGGGAGCGTCCGCCTCGTCGGTTTCTTCGCCCACTCGAGCCTCGGCGCTGACCTAAACAGGTATATATATTTACCTATACAAGTATCTTTTCTATATATGTGTTACCGGGCCAAAATTGGGGGTTTTAGAAAAAAAAGTATACATATAGGAATTAGGCGTTTTTAGATGGAAAAATGAGGTCAAAACGCAATTTTTCTAAAACCGAGAACCCCAAAATTGGCATAAAATTCAATCTGACCACTATTGAAGTGACTAGAAATTTTTTAACGCAATTTTCGCATCAAAAATAGGGGGTATGTGGTGATTCCACTATGCGAATAAAAAATTTTGCTACCGATGTACCGTAATTTTACCCCCCCCCTTTAAGCCTAAGAGTAACATACATATAAAAAAGATTGTAATTTCACTTACGATGGTCATCGCTCGAGTGCATATGATTCGAATTCGAATCCGCAGCAGCTTCGGTCTCCTCATTTGCGGCATTTTGATTCTCCTCATCAAACTCATCATCCTCGCCATATGGATTTTCTTCACCTTCACTACTATCTTCATAGCGAACATTAATCGAATCACCATCATACACGACACCGCCTTCTTCATCTTCTTCCTCATAGAAATCTTCTTCGTCGTCATTATAATCACCACCTCGGCGCCTGTCCTCATCATCGTCGTCGTCATCGCTGGCATCGTCTTCGTCATCATCGCTAGCCGAACTTAACGAATCTGTGGAATCACCATAATCTGGTCTTCGATTCCCATCTCTGTCAGCACTTTCGTGAGCTTCATCGGCATGCCCACCACCCAAAGAACCTTGACTATCAAAGCGCCTGGATTGAATGTCGGCATCACTTTCGGAATCAGAATCCTCACCACTTTCAGGACTTTGGTTGTTTGTTTCAGCGCCAACTTCTTGTGAGCCAATAGTGTCATTGGCGTTGGCAGCTGTTTCTTCTTCGGTATCGCGGCGTGTCTCTAGCTAAACAAATATGAGATTAACGTTGTTTTTGGTATTTCTAAGGGAGTCGGAATTAGAATTCAAAAGCTTTCAAAAAAGATTTTGTATTTTTGCTAGTTTTCAGAGTGGTTTTTAACACTTTTGTAAGGTTTAATCATTTAAAAAATTTCTAACATACCCTTCGTCGACGGTACAACTTTTGTGATTCATCCGCGCCGAGCAATTGAGATGAAAAATCCTGTTCGACATTTAGATATTTCTCCATGATCTCCAAAACATCCGCATTTGAGCTAATTCCACGGCTCGCCAACGCTGTTGGTTGGACAATACCACAAGTCACGGGTGACATCAACGCATCCATTGTGTTGATCAGTTCGTTCAATGAATAGCTAATCAACACTTGGAAGATTCGTCTGCATTTAAGAACAAAAGAGGTGAGATTTTTCTTCTTATTTTCTTTCATGGATGATCCAGTGAGTGAAACTGGCAAGCTTGTTCGTACGAGAGAAAGCTAAATTTTTCCAAAAATTAAAAAAAAACAAATGAAAATTACCATTCCAGAAATGGAAACCGCTCTATAGTTAGAAACAATTGTTTTGGCTGCGGATGTTGTGCCAGTAGCAGAAGGTGGGGCGCCACTAGTAGACGTGCTGAATTTGTTGACTCCCGGCTCACTGTCAAAAAGTGAAGCAATAGCTGCGATTGTTATACCAGCAGCTGAAGGTGAAAGCACTGAAATAAGTGAAAACAGTCGAACAACGGAGCGAATGAAGCGAGAAATTATTGTGTCAACTTCAGGATCCCGACTAGAAGAACGATTGGCTTCAGAAATCAGGGTGTTGAGCAACGCATCCAAATGCTAAAAAAGTTGTTCTTTTTATCTTTTTTTTCTTCACTTACCGATTCTTGGCATCTTGCTAATAAAATGAACACAAATTTGTCCAAGTGTGTTGAACCATGCTGCTCTGATAAGTGGAAGATTTCTTCATTAATCGGAGTATCCTCGGACAGGTGCTTCATTCCGATGGAAATCAAACTCTTCACGGCACTCCAATTCTGCAAACAGAATTGGAAAGCTTTTCTTGAAAACTTTGGTGGCTCCAAGTCTCGTTCGGGCACTTCGTTCGTGGTTGTTGGCTGTGCGGATCTGATTTTGGCTAGCCGGCGAATGAAATTGTCTTGCTCGACCAGTTGTCTTCCAACAGTTCGCGCCAAGAATAGCAAAAGGTGTTCACCACGGCCGTTAACCGAGGAAATCAAATCGGTTTTCTCAATCATTTTGCGCAGCAAGGCTTCTCGTTGAACTTCATTGCCGGTTACTAACGCTTTGCATGGGCATTTTTCCCAGCAGTCACAATATGCGGTTGGTGATGTTCGTTTCAATCTAGAAAAAGCAGGAAGATAGAAATGATTACATTGTGCAAAAGCTTTATTTTTTTAGAAAATCGGAAAAAATTTTCGCGTTGAAACGCAGTTCTACCCTGATTTTCAGGGTCAAACTTAATTTTTCATGCTTCGAAAATGCGCGCAATCGATTTTTCGCCTAGAAATTACCCTAACAAGTCAATTTTTAGAAGAAAATTTTTTAATCGTCATGCTTATTCCCATGAAATAAGCATGATGATTAATTCCTATTATGACACTTACTTGCAATCATGATTTCTGTGACAGGTGAAAGCGCATTCGGTACAGCAGCATAGTGTTCCAGTGAGTCCACAAGTTTTACACTCGAAAATATCTTGGTTGATATGCTCGTCTCCAGTCCAAGTGAAAGAGCACGTATCATTATAACAGAGGACAAAAAGAGGCGAGTCGTCGGCACGACTGTTATTCGGCAGAGCAACACTACTCAACTGAGATTCTAAAAATGTTTTTTAAGAATAAATTCTATCCCAAGAGTGGATAGCTAGTTGAATAACTGGCTATGTTTCTCTAGTTTCTCAACAACCAACTTTTCTCTTATTCTTACTTGCAAAATTCGGATACGATTCTTCAATAGCATTCCATAAGACACTGGCTGCAGTATACGCTCGATTTTGCACTGCACACATTAACGGAGTTTGCCCATTAATATCTCGAACGGCCATCAGCTCACAAAAATATTTCTCTCTTATCAC
>OZJO01026006.1:0-23282 GCA_900406225.1 Acrobeloides nanus | reverse complement strand
ATCTGAGGTGTTGGAGTTAATGAACTTTTCTCTTTATCTGGTGATACTTCGGCGACTTGGCAAAGCAAAGGGGTGTAGCCAGCACCATTTCGTCGACCGCTCACAGCATCTTGCATTATAGGAGAGCACATTGCCGAGGCATAGCTAAATCAAATCTTGTGTTTGAGTTTTTTTAGGTTCTTTTTTACAAGGCGATTTAAAAAAGTGAAATTTTGTGATTTTTAGATGAATTTGGGTGCCGAGATTTTTTTTCCGAGACAGTAGAATTCGTCTTCCCATCGATCCTGCCAGACTAGATTGAGCTTGTTTATATGTGTCGTTTCGTCGTATGTACGACCATTACATTTCTCGGGATCGGAGTCAGATCGCATTTAGGATTTAGTTAAAACGAGTAGATGCCAGCACGTGCGGATTTGACCCATGGCACTTTAAACGTAGAGTTGCCATAATCGTATTTGGCGTAGAAGCTACAACCCTCCGCCCATGAGGGACAGACACATGCTGTTGCCCTTTCTTTTGATTTGGGGTCCTTCGTCCAGCAATAGTCGCTATGAGGACTTATTGACCATACTTCGATGTCGATTTTCGGTCACTTGAACGAATCGGTCACTTGGCCGACCGTTCATTTGGCCGATCCGGTTACTTGGCCGACCCGGTCATTTGGCTGACCCGATTACTTGGCCGACTGAACTTTTGTACTTCAATTTGTATTCGATTCTTTGTGGATAAAATTCTTGTTTGTATGATGCCAAAAAGAACTAATAGTTTATTGATTATTTCTCAGGTTAGGTTTTCATCGTAAGCGGCTTAGGCTTGGACTTAGGCCTAAGCCCAATCATAAGCCTAGGCTTAGGCCTAAGTTTAAGCCTAAGCATAGGCCTAAGCCCAAGCCTAAGCTTAAGCCCTTGGGCCTAAGCTTAGACTTAAGCTTGGACTTAAGCTTAGGTTTGGGCTTAGGCTTAAACTTAGGTCTAAGCCTAGGCTTAGACTTAAGCCCAAGCCTAGGCTTAGGCTTAAGCTCAAGCTCAAGCCCAAGCCTAAGCCTAGGCTTATGCCTAAGTTTAAGCCTAAGCGAAGGCCTAAGCCCAAGTACAAAAAATGGCCAAATGACCGAGTCGGCCAAATGACCGGTCGGCCAAGTGACCAGGTCGGTCAAGTGACCGGAGACGTCGATGCCATTTCGTTGCAAGGAGTGTAGTCTTCCCAGTACAGTGTCTTTCCATGGGGGCATCGGTGGTTTAGTGATAGAATGCTCGCCTGCCACGCGGGCGAGCATCGGAGGGTTATATTTTGTACTTCTTGTCACTTATTTATTTAAATTGTATTATTTCGTAATATGGTCATTTTTAGGAAAAAAATTTTCAGGTCCCAAATCCATGTAAAAATCACAAAATTACATCCTGTAATGTTGCTTCTTCCCAGTATTACCTGCTATAAGGATTTGAATAGACAATCCTTGGATCAGCTAGACCCAACTCTGGTTGTTCAATAGTCGAAGTGGACGGAGTCGGGTCTCCAAAAGATCGCTCATCAGAGGGTGGTCTTGTTGACTGGCCATGAGATCCCCAATCACTTACTTGTAGCCTAAAAATTTAATTTTTATTTTCTTGTAAAACTATACCTCTCAGCATGATCAATAACAGTTGGAGGAGGCTCAGCCTCCGAACTCGAAGGGATAAGTATTTGTATGCTATCAAGTTCATCATCGTCTTCGATGATATTCCTTATAGATGGATGCTGGCGAGTTTTCTCCGATCGTGGTGGTAACGGAGAGCGTTTTTCAGGAGTCAATTTACTTTCATACGGCTTTTTCTTTTGTTTTTCCATGAGAGGCGATGACTCGGATGCCAGGTCTCTATCGATGCTTCTAAAAAAGGGCCATAAGCATTTGGGGCACTATAACTTTCGCCACGTTAATTTTCGCCATGTAACTTTCACTACGATAACTTTCATGTCAATAAACATTTAATTTCAGACTAATTGAGTTGCCTGATTTGCAATAAATATGTATATTGACACGAATGTGGCGAAAGTTGCTGTGGCGAATATGAAATGTGGCGAAAGTTATAGTGCCGAATTTGGGCGAAAAGAAGTTAGCTTACGATGTGCTCGGTTGCTTATTCAAAGACGAAGATGCTGCTCTTCTAGGAGATGGAGGTTGTAGCCAATTAGTTTGTGGAATATACAAAGTGTGTGGGCGCTTTTTATTATTTACTTCACCATCAGATTGCCCTCCTTGCCTAGTCGTTGGCATTGAGTTGACTCGCATAGGGCTCCTAGATGGCGCTCTCGGGTGATGGCTAAATTTAAAACTGTTTTTTTGACCAAATTTAATCATTTTTAGAGAATGTTACTACTAGGCAAAATCTTTTGGCCTCAAGCGGGGGTTGAACCAGCCTTGAGAGGCGCTTGAGACAAGCCCAGTACCACCGAACCATGGAACCCTTCGGCATAGACAAGAACGGGATGGAACGATCGTTCAAACAACACATGAACGGGATGACAATTGTGCTTGTAATTGTCGAAAATTCATCCCTGTCAATAAAAGTTGTGTGTATTGACGCGAAAATTCAAAAAAAATTTTGGCAGCTTTCGTAAGTCGATGAAAATGAAAATATTTTTTTAAATTTTCGCGTCAATGCACACAACTTTTATTGATTCAGGGACGGATTTTCACTGCGTTCATGTTTTCGTTGTAATACACAGATTTTCAAAAATCGCCAACTTCAAACGCAATTTTCTCGAAAACTACAACAATTCAGAGTGTCGTAAAAACAAAAAATGCTCCATTTTTCATGAATTTTCCGATTATATCAGTTTTATATAGAGTTTTTTCGAGTGGGTACTGATCCTATTAAGCATTACTTTTCATTATCTCCATGCTCATCGGAAAAATGATCTTGCTCATCGGCTACGAAAGACGATGCTTGCTCATCCGTGACAAATTCCGAATTCTGATCCTCATCTTCAGAATCTGAGGATAAAGCTTCTTCATCAATCATTTCATCCATTTCCATTTGTTCACCCGTATCTTGACGAGTGTTCCTTCTAGACGCCCTCTCTCTTAGTCGCTTTGGGTCTTCAAGACCAATACAAATAAGGAACTTTTCTTTCCATGTAAACTTTGGCTGAGATTCTGGTGGCTCGGCTGGTTCGTCTTCATTTAGCAACCGTTGACTCACATCTTCATCATCATCTTCGACCTCATTTAATGAACTAAAATGGCAATCAAATTGAAAAACCGATGACTTACCCTAAAGAAGGGACAAAATATTTATGATTGCTTCTAGGCAAGCTAGCCAATGACTTGGATGGTGAATCTTCGTCCTAAAATTTGTAAACGAAAATGATTTATCAGCTTACCGAGGAATTGAAAGAATGAATATGAGCAAGTTTAGGTTTAGATTTTGGTGGTGGAGGTGGCGGTACTGGTTTCGAACTTTTTTGAATCACAATTCCACCGTTATTGTGTTTTTTACGACCACCTGCTAATTCGAAGATTTTCTTCTTCTCTTCAGTTCGTTCCTAATAAAGTTTTAGAAATGTTGGAGCTATCGTGGATCAAGGGGGTTACCCCAGGGTCAAAAATCGAGAAAAAAATTTTCTAAAATTTTTAAAAAATGACATATTTAGGGGTAATTTTATGCGAAAAATCGATTGCGCACATTCTCGAAGCGTGAAAACCACCCTTAAAAATTGAAGAAAAATACGTATTTTTAAATGTGAAAATACGGGTAAAAATACGTATTTTTCTTCAATTTGTAAGGGTGAAACAAAGGTTTTCACGCTTCGGAAATGCGCGCAATCAATTTTTCGCATAAAATTACCCCTAAATATGCCATTTTTTAAAAATTGTAGAAATTTTTTTTCGATTTTTGATTCAGTGGTGACCCCCTGATCCACAATAGCTCCGAAATGTTTTGTATTTTTATAGGGTGTTTAAAAAAGTGGATTTTTTCGATTTTTCGACAAAAAATTTTAAAATTTTTTTCTAAAATAGCTCTATGGGGAGTTTTTCTATGCGAGAAATCGATTGCGCGCATTAAAAAATCTTGAAAACAATTCCCTGCCCCCAAATCAACCCAAAAATTGCAAAAATCCTATTTTTTCAGGGTCAGGGGGAAGCGTTTTCAAGATTTTTCAATGCGCGCAATCGATTCTTCGCATAGAAACCCCCCATAATGCTATTTTAGAAATTTTTTGCGTAAAAAAATCGATTTTTTAACGCAAAAATTCGTCGAAAAATCGAAAAAATCCACTTTTTTAGCCACTTTGTAAATCTTACTTGCATAAGTTGGTTAGATAAATCACTATTAGCTTCTTTCAAACCTCTCACCAATGCAAATAGAAAATAGATGACTAAGCTAAATTTTGAAAATTAAACCAATAGAATATGACAGAAACACAAAGGTATGCAGCTCCGGGGCGCTGCGTGAGATTTTTTCTAGCAACATCCCAGCAAATGTTTTTTAACTGATACGAGTGTCATTCGACCCCCACCCTTCCTCTATATCGTGGGGGTGGGGAATGACACTCATTATCCAATTTGAAAAATTGTTGATCCGGGTTTGGCGTTTATCGGCACAGAGCTTGCTGTCACAGAAAATAGACTGACAAAACTTTTAAAGGACCATAGTCACGAAAATTTTGCAAAAACAATTTTTTATAACTCTATGAAACGAATGAAATGACACCAAAATGATCTAATTTGAAAATTGTGTTGGGTTATTGAAACAAAAAACATGAATCAGAGGTACTAGTTCAGATTAGCGACCCAAAATGACGGGGTTCAACAATCCGGAAAAATTTTATATTTTTTCTAAAAATGACCCGTTTTTCTATGCGGAGAATCGAATGCTTTCGCCGCATAGAAAAAGGCCAAGAAAGCATTTTCACGTATTCCCGATACGTGAAAATGCTTTCTTGACCTTGATTCAGGATCGATGTATTGAAGCGAAAATCAAAACTTTTACGAATGTTTCAATTTTTGACGACTTTTTCTAGAAAAAATTCGATATAACGACACCCTCCTCCCTCTCGTTCTATTCGAAGGACTCCTCCCTGGGTGAGGTCGTTATATGGTGGTTTGACTGTACTACACAGAATTTCCAATTTCACAATCTTTTTTGCCATTTTTCTCCATGAAAATTAAGTTTTCAGATGTTATTTTTGAAAACAGTTGTTCGGAAAAATTTCTTCTACATGTTTACAAAGCTTTTTGGGGGCAAATTTTTCGTGAAAATGATCCTTTAATATAGTAAAAGTTGAAAATTATACTTACAGCAAAAGAACCATAACGGGAATCACAATCCCAGGCGAGCTCATGTAATTGATAATTTCAACCAAACTTTTATTCAAATTATTTCGAATAACGTCGGATATTATGCTATAGAAATGTTCTTGATTCCTAAAATTACGTTTTCATAACATGTATGTTGAACATTAAAGGACCATTCCACTCAGAAAAAAACACCATGAAAAAGTTATATATTCGGAAAGTGGAGCATTTTTTGTTTTTACGACACCCTCTGAATCGTTGTAGTTTTTGAGAAAATTGCGTTTGAAGTTGGCGATTTTTGAAGAATCTGTGTATTACAACAAAAACATGAATGCAGTGAAAATTCGTCATTGATAATAACGGGACGACGAAGGGAATTACAAGCACTACTGTCATCCCGTTCATGTGTTGTTTGAACGGTCGTTCCATCCCGTTCTTGTCTATACCGAAAATTCGTGTCTGGATCAATAAAAGTTGTGTGTATTGACACGAAAATTCAACAATTTTTTGCCAGTTCTCGTAAGTCGATAAAAAAGTTTTTTCAATTTTCGCGTCAATAGACACAACTTTTATTGATTCAGGGGCGAATTTTCACTGTGTTCATGTTTTCGTTGTAATACACAGAATTTTCAAACATCGCTAGCTTCAAACGCAATCATAGGTAGGCAAGGGGGAGCCTCCCCCTGACCCACTCACGCCCGGACCCAAAATTGAGGGGGGACCACGCATTGACCCCGCCGAACATATGAGATGGTTCATAAAAATTGGGTGCAGAAGACTACCTCAAGTTAAAAAAAAGGTCGTTTTTTTGGTGGAGGTGGTGGGGGACCATCTCATCGGGGGTCCCCTCCCCCCATCTTGCCGACCTATGAACGCAATTATCTCGGGCAACGATAACGATTTAGATCGTAAAAACAAAAATGCTCCATTTTTCATAAATTTTCCGAATATTGACGCGAAAAGTCGTCCCTGAATCAATAAAAGTTGCTTATTGAAGCGAAAATTTTTTTAAAAATTTCTTTTTTTATAATTTTTTCCTAATGATTTTTCCGAGTGGACTGGTCTGTTTAAAAAATTTACCCAAATGGGCCACAATTTTTCGAAGGCTTCTTTGAAGCAATCACATATCCCACGGGTAATGTACACAGAAATAACATCAACAATAATAGCATTAAATAAAAGTTGCTTGATCTGCAAGAAAGAGAATTGAACAGCTTTAGTCGAAACACAACAACTACCTGGAAGCGCGAAAAATCTGCCTAGCAGGAACGTTACATGTCATCACAGCCCATCCACGAATATACATGAGAATGATCAGTTTGATGTTATTAATAGCTGGTAATAAGGGCACAAAGAAAAGGCCGAGCCAAATCATCCCCTGATTATTAACAAGATGCAAAACATTTTCGGCTACTTTGAACTCTCCATATTCTGGCTAAAATTTTTCGTTTTTGACAACAACAAAAATGTGATACTTACAAAAGTTGTTTCAAGATTCCAGCACCACCAAGTGTTACAGTGTCGGACCCAAAGTCCACGAAAGAAGTCAATGACCAGCTAAACGGGTTATATTTTAGTATGGAGAAAACAGTCTATACAAAGGTTTGTAAAAAATGTATTGTCTTACAAAACCAAAGTGTCTTTTTAGATTTTTGTTAACTTTCGTCAATTTCAGAGAAATTGAAGGAATTTTTCAATTTGTAGCAAATTTTTCAAATTTTGATGAATTTCAATTTTTCAATTTATGAAGATTTTTCAATTTTTACCAAATTTTTGATGAATTTTTCAATTTTTATTGAATTTTTCCATTTTTGATAAATTTTTTCAATTTTTCACGAATTTTTCAACTTTTAACGAATTTTTCAATTTTTGATGAATTTTTCAATTTTTGATGATTTTTTTACAATTTTTAATACTGGGCACCGACTTTAGCAATATCCCTGTTAGCTACTAAAACTTACAACAGCCGCAATCGTCATCAACAAATCCATGGTAACTAGTTTAGAAATCTCTTGGCCAATCAACGTTTCCCAACACAAATCATCATAGTTTGTAGCCCTATACGGTTGAGAATGCCTCGGAGGCGTACCAGTAAAGTTCAGTGTTACTGGACCTTGAGTAGTTTTTACGGCTGCCGGTGACCAATCCCCTTTTGACCCAACTGGTACAGTTTCATAAGCTGTATCATCAAAAGTGACTTTCTTCGGATTGGATATGACCAGTGCTTTTGGATTATGTATTGCTATCGGACCAAAGTTCGGGAATACTGTGGTCCAAGGCTTGGCCGGAGCGGGGGTTGTCAAAGGGGTTGTATCAACAGGAGGTGGGTAGACGACATAATACGGATATATAGATGTACTATTTAGAAGTGTGAGATCTGCTTGTCTATAAAAAACATGAATCAGGGTTTTCGTTTCAATAACTCAAAACAATTTTCAAATTCGATAATTTTTGTGTCATTTTGTTCGTCTCATTTAGCTATAAAATATAGCTACAATGTTCATTTTATGAAAATTTAAAAAATCAATTTGTCCGCAAAAAATTCAAAAAAGTTTATGTATTACAACGAAAACATGAACGCCGAAAAAATTGAATTTTTGTCCCAAAAATTGAATTTTTTGTAAAAAATCGAATCTTTTTCTCAAAAATCGAATTTATAGCTAAATGAGACGAACAAAATGACACCAAAATTATACAATTTGAAAATTGTTTTGGGTTATTGAAACGAAAACCCTGATTCATATTTTCGTTTCAATAACCCAAAACAATTTTCAAAGTCGATAATTTTGGTGTCATTTTGTTCGTCTCATTTAGCTATATTAAAACTATAGCTACAATGTTCATTTTATGAAAATTTAAAAAATTGATGCAAAAATCGATTAAAAATTCAAAAAAGTTTGTGTATTACAACGAAAACATGAATGCAAATTCAAATTTCAAATGCAATTTTCTCGAAAACTACAATGATTCAGAACATGCTGTAAAAATAAAAAATGCTCCATTTTTCGTGAATTTTCCGAATATATTTTTTATATAGAGTTTTTGTCCGAGTGGGCTGATCCTTTAGGCTGCGCGTTATCAGTCGGGCCGCGTTCGGCCTGACGTTAGCAGGTGGGCCGTTGCACTACGGCCCGACCTTAGCAGTCGGGCCGTGAGTTGGGCCGGTCGGGCCGCGTTATAAAACGGCGGCCCGACTGCTAACGTCGGACCGTAGTGCAACGGCCCAACTGCTAACGTCGGGCCGAACGCGCCCAACTGATAAGGCGCACCCTTAAAAGACCAGTCGAAAAAAGTTACCACTTTTTTCCAAGTGGACTTAGTCCTTTAAGTCTCTACCTTGCATGGCGATAATTGTAAATGCTATAGAAAGTCCCATTTTTCGGATGCTGTGCATTTTCAAAATTATAATTATTCAAGTCATAGTAATACGTAAAGTCCTTGGCGCGCATCTCGGCTTCTAGTGTATTTAACATAAACATCAACGATACAATCAACGTATAATAGTTCACAATATATAAGCATAACACTCTAAAAATGATTTTGTTTTCTATTGTTCGTACAGGATGCCATCCCCAAAAAATGGCAATATTGCGTTTTAGGGCGATTTTTTCAAATTTTTTTCGCATCAAAAATACCCTAGAAGGGTCTTTTCTACAAGAAATCTGGCTGTAAAATTCGTCAAAAATTGAACTTTTCAATTTTGACGAATTTTTCAATTTTTAACGAAATTTGCAATTTTTAATGAATTCGTCAAAAATTAAAAATTTTTAAAAAAATTTGAAAAATCGCTTAAAAATTGCCCTATTTTTGTGGGCAAGCTGTAAATTCCATTTTACCTAGCTAATTGGATCCTAAGTGCAAAGCGAGGATGATATCTCTCCATTTTACCAATCAATTCAAATATATTAGGGAAGATTAAAGTGATGAATGAGATCGTTATCGATACGGCATTCTAAAGTGCAATGGGAAAAAAGTTGTTTGTCGAAAAAATATGGGGAGTCGAGCGCCTTCGGCGCTCGCGGTTTCCCCAAATTGACTCCGAGCGGCACTCCCTCCCGAGTGCTTTGAAACCTACTTAAAAAGTTGAATTTTTTTATTTTTAAAAAGTTTTACACACAAATAAGCTGCTTATAAGCATCAAGGTTGAAAAATAATCAAAAATGGCAGCACACCCCCCCCCAAGGGCAGAAAAATGAAAAAAATTTTTTCTCTGATTTTGGTGTCAATCGTTTTCTATCATCTTCCTCTACAAAATTTGTTTTAGAGTAAGAGGTTTAAATCTATCGTTCCCGAGATCGTCTGGACAGACAGACAAACATTATAACGTTTCTCATGGCTAGCTTTACAAAAAATTTCAGCTACTTGGCGAAATTGATAAGGAAACCGCCCGTCTAATCTGGCAAGTTAAGCAACGTTGGACCTGCAGGTTCGATCCGAAATTTTCGATATACAAAAAACCTTACAAAGAATGGAGCAAACATTTTTTGCTCCAAAGAAAAGCTTTTTTGTAGATCAAAATTTTTGTCCTAGTGAGATCGAACCTGCGGGTCCAACGTTGCTTAACTTGCCAGATCGGATTGGCGGCTTTCTTATCCACTTCACCAAGTAGCCGATATTTTTCGTAAACCTAGCCATGAAAAACGTTATATACGTTGAATGTATTAGGAGCTTACTTGTTTAATGAAGGTATCTTTCTCGGTGATTTGACCGACTGCTAGAATGGCCCACACCGAAAGCCCTAACATTGTACAAATGATAAAATTTGCAGTGACTCGACAAGCGATTGTGACTAAGGCAAATTTCTTCTTGATTTTGACATTATACTCGGCAATGGCTTCCTTGAAAAAAATGAAGTTGAAACAAAAGTTTTTTTTAAAAGATACCCTTATTTTGTTCACATTTGCCATGTATAAACTACTCGATGTTTCACTATTCCCTATCGAGCAATCCCACCCGGTAAAGGCTTTCCAGCTGAAAACATACTGCTCAGCTTTTCCACCAGCAAGTTTACTCGTTCTAGCGTTTGACGCCATTCTTAAATCAAATGGTTATAGGAAAAATTTCGAAAGATGTCCACACATACTCAGCGTCATAATGTAGTATCATGACGCTGCGTCAAGACACAGTGCTATGAATCAGTGTCAAAAAGTTATGGAATTTTCAACTTTTGACGCAGAGTCATAACACTGAGTCTTGATGCTGCATCATGACANGCATCATGACACTCGTCTTGACGCTGAGTCATGACGCGCATCATGATACTGCGTCTTGAGCTGCGTCAGACAATGCGTTATGACGCGCGTCTCAAGACGCAGTGTCATGATGCTGCGTGATAATACGCATATGACACTGCGTCTTGAGTGGCATCAGACAATGCGTCATGGCACTTCGTCTTGACACTGCGTCATAACGCGCATCATGACACAGCATAATAACGCAGCTCAAGACGCAGTGTCATGATGCTGCGTGATAACACGCATCATAACACTGCGTCATGACGCGCGTCTTGACACTGCGTCTTGACGCTGCGTCATGATGCGCGACGTGACGCAGCTCAAGACGCAGTGTCATGATGACGCGCATCGTGACACTGCGTCATGACGCAGCGTCAAAACGCGTGTCATGACGCAGCTCAAGATGCAGTGTCATGATGATGCGTGATAACGCGCATCATGACACTGCGCCTTGAACTGCACTGCGTCAGACAATGCGTCATGACGCGCATCATAACACTGCGTCTTAACGCAGCGTCAAAACGCGTGTCATGACGCAGCTCAATACGCAGTGCCATGATGCGCGTCATGACACATCATCAAGACACTGCGTTAAAAGTTGAAAACGCCATAACTTTTTTTCCTGAAGAAATTTCGAAAACTTTTCTTTACAGACCCCCCCCCCTCTAAATGGATTATGGTTTAGGGTGGTCTGCAAAGAAACTTTGTCGAAATTCCTTCAGGAAAATGTTATGGCGTTTTCAACTTTTGACACTGAGTATGTGTGGACATCTGAAACCATACTTTCGGAGTATCGTGAAAAAGCTATAGCCAAGTAAGAACAAATTCACAAAGAAATATGCAATGGGCACCCGATATTGCACCGTGTCGCCAAAGTATGTCTCACTACTATAGTATCCATAAAATAGCAAGGAATATTGTAAATACCCCTAAAANTATAGCCAAGTAAGAACAAATTCACAAAGAAATATGCAATGGGCACCCGATATTGCACCGTGTCGCCAAAGTATGTCTCACTACTATAGTATCCATAAAATAGCAAGGAATATTGTAAATACCCCTAAAATTTTTTTCGCTCGACCTGGATAACAGCCTGGAGCTAGAAATTTTAATTCTTACGCCATAATCCCAAATAGTGCTGATTTCGTCGGCATGCTCATAGACTTTTGGCGGCATCACTTTTATATGATGTGTACGGTTAAAACGAACCGGATCCATGCGAGAATCAGCTAACCACTAAAAGTTTCCAACTTGGTTTAATGTTTCAATTTTCGTGGGGGTGTTTGGGGAGCACTAATTGCAATTAGTGCATGTCTCGACGTGACGCCACTTTTAACGTGACGCGTCTCAACGTGTTTCGTCTCTACGTGACGCGTCTTAACGTGTCTCATCTCGACATGACGCGTCTCAACGTGTTTCGTCTCTACGTGACGCGTCTTAACGTGTCTCATCTCGACATGACGCGTCTCAACGTGTTTCGTCTCTACGTGACGCGTCTCGATGTGTTTTTTTATTTTGGAAGCACTAATTCCGCACTAATAGCAAGTTGAGGAGCACTAATTGCAATTAGTGCATGTCTCGACGTGACGCCACTTTTTGACGTGACGCGTCTCAACGTCTCGACATGACGCGTCTCGATGTGTTTTGTCTCGACATGATGCGTCTCGACGTGTCTCGTCTCGACGTGACGCGTCATAACTTGACGCATCCGAGGGCTATAAATTGCGGAAGACCAAATTCGATAATTCGTTGACCCTGAAGAATAAGACTGTCTCGACGCCATGTATGCAATTAGTGCTTGTCTCGAAATCGTCGAGACGAATTAGTAGAGGCCCTTACAGAGGGCAGGCTCTGGGCGTCATAATTTCTAATATAAAAATCAAACCTCCGGAATGACAACGAATAAAAGAACAATAATCGACATAATAATATTCACAGATAAAACCCAACGGAGGAAAGTAAAATATGAAGAGACCACAGAACCGAAGTGACTTTCAATCTTTTTAATCTTGGATTCCCATGGAATGAGATAAATTTTCACATTATCTAACCATCGAATAAACTGCGTCAGGCGTCTAGCGGCTTCAACTTTATAAAGATGCCATTTGGAAACTTTTGCTTCTTGGCGCTGCAGGTGTCTTTGTGCAACTCTAAAATTTCGAAATTTGGTCACCTTCAATTTTGGGCCATGAGTACGTGGTACTCCCTTTAAATTTGGGCTCGTGCGTAGTAGGTCAGGGAGAGACTCCCCCCTTGCCGACGTATGAACTGGACCCCCTTTAACTCTCTTGAATATTCGTACTTTAAAGTTCTCCGCTTCCTTTTCATATTCCATGGCTGACACCTTAACTTTTGTATAACCTCTTTTTTCTGTTTGATGGCTTCCAAAATTTTTTCTTTCGATATCGTCCGAGCGTTCTAGAAATTTTTTATTCATGTTCCTACTTTTTTAATTGGTTCATAAAATTACCTCTCCATCGTCGTCGCTATCATCGACATCCCTAAAATCCGAAATTTTTCACTTTATGCATGTTTTAGTGCAGCAGTCAACAATAAATCAATGGCTGATCAAGCTGTCTTCGACATTACAGCCAGATGATCGACCAAAACATCTCACAAGATTTCGAGTAATTTGTCATCCCCAGGCGAGGATATTTTTTTAAACTATTTCGGTGAAAGGAGAAAATATCTCATGAAAAATTACGGTTAAAGGATCAGTCCAGTTTTTCGGCCAAAAATTCGATTTTTGGTGATTTTTGCCAAAAATTCGATTTTTGATGATTTTTTCAAAGAATCAATTTTTGTCAAAATCGCCAAAAATCAATTTTTCAAATTTTTTTATTAGAAAGTTCACATTGGGTTAACCACTTTTTGCTTTGGAAGTAAATTCCAATTTGTTAACCCTGAGGAGATATTTGCAGTACAAAAACCCTGATCCCATTTGAATTCCTGATTCTAGATCTGTATATTGAAACGAAAATTTTTGAAAAATCCATTTTTACAAAGAATTTAAAAGTTTCATAAAGCAATTACAGCATTTTTCAGCTCAGTGAGACGAATCAAATGACACAAAAATCATCCAATTTGAACATTGTTTTGGGTTATTGAAACGAAAACTTTTGAAAAAATTTCGTTTCAATAACTCGAAACAATTTTCAAATTGGATAATTTTGATGTCATTTGATTCATCTCGCTGAGCTGAAAAAAGTTGTAATTGCTTTTTTATGATACTTTTAAATTCTTTGTGAAAATGGATTTTTCAAAAATTTTCGTTTCAATATACAGATCTAGAATCAGGAATTCAAATGGGATCAGGGTTTTTGTTCTGCAAATATCTCCTCAGGGTTAACGAATTGGAATTTACTTCCAAAGTAAAAAGTGGTTCCCTCAACGTGAACTTTAAAATTTTTTGTTCAAAACTGGACTGGTTTAAAGGATCTTATGTGTTACTTGAGGGGAAAGTAATTGATAAAAGAGGTGTAAAAATAGATATAAGTGGTATAGGTATATCCATAAAAATTTTTCGGTGGAGCTAATTGTAAAAAAAATTTGGTGAGTTCTAAATGGACATTGGCACAGGGAGTGGAGCACAAAGTATATCAACTTACAAATTGTCTGGCAGCCATGTTGATCGATGCCGACCAGAAGGTCTTCTAGCATAGCTACTAGAACGTCTGAACAAAGCTAATAAGTCTACCTGAAAAAAATATATTTACAATACATCTTTTAATTTCTTGCCAAAACAGAAGACCGCCTCGATAGCCTAGCAGAATTATCTTCCCCAGCAGAATCTGATGACTCAAATACCGATGTAGATGTACATTGTTGAGAGGTCGGGGATTTTGCCCCACTAACATCATCTTCATTATCCGTGCCACTAGCAGGCTCCCCGCCAGCTTCTGGATCAGCTTCAGAAGCAGCGGCATCTCCGTCGCTGAAATAGCGTCGGAAGCGACGCAAATAATCACGCATACGATTTAAGACGAGAGCTTGGTTTTATATCTCGGCCTATTAGTATCTAAATGTAATATATTATTTGCCTAAGCCTAGGCTTAAGCCTAAGTCTAGACCTAAGCCTAAGGTTAAGCTTAGGTTTAAGCTTATGCTTAGGTCTAGACGTAGGCTTAGGCCTAAGCTTAAGCCTAAGCCCAAGTCTAGGCCTAAGCTTAAACCTAAGACTAGACCTAAGCCCAAGCCTAAGCTTAAGCTTAGGCCTAGGCTTAGGCCTAAGCTTAAGCCTAAGCCCAAGTCTAGGTCTAAGCCTAAGCTTAAACCTAAAACTAGACCTAAGCTTAAGCTTAAGCCTAAGCCCAAGTCTAGGCCTAAGCTTAAACCTAAGACTAGACCTAAGCCCAAGCTTAAGCTTAGGTTCAAGCTTAGGCCTAGACCTAGGCTTAGGCCTAAGCTTAAGCCTAAGCCCAAGCCTAGGCTTAAGCTTAAACCTAAGACTAGACATAAGCCCAAGCCTAAGCTTAAGGCGCGAGTAGGAGGATTCAAAAAATAAGATTTTTGAATTTTGTAATGTTCGATAGATCGTTTCAATGAAAAAATTTCAATTGAATCATGCAACACATTGCCTGACTCAATTGAAATTTGAACATTGACACGAAAAGTACAACATACTACCACTGCTTTTGCAGTAATAAATGCAAATTGGCGAGGCTAAAAAAAGTAAAAATTCACGAAAATTCAAAAACATTGGCGTTAGTCAATAAAAAGCATAATTCGTTATAAGGATTAAAGAAATAAACAATAATGCTCGTTGATGCCCGAAATCAAAGATGAAAGAAATTTTTTCCAGATAATCTTTCTTTTCCCTCAAATTTGCTGCAAATTAAAATTTAGAAACCGCATAATTCGTCTCAATAAACAGATTTGAATCAAGCATTCAAACAGCGTCAATCCTTTCGCTTCAATACACAAACAAGTTTAAAATTTTCAAATTATACATGCAAAAAAAGTTATTCCGATCGGGGAATCGAACCCTCGGCTCTTTCAAAGTCATGCACATTACCACTGCACTATGAAGGATCCCCTTCGTTTCAATACAAAAACACGTTTAAAATTTTAATGCAATTTTATATGTCAAATATTTCCTCGGGGTTGTCGAATTGGAATTTACTTTCAATGCAAAAAGTGATTCCCCCAACCTGAACTTTCTGAACAAAAATTCGCTTCAAAAGTGGACTGGTCCTTTAACGAAACAACACAACCCAACAAAAGTGTTAAAACCAATCATAATAAAGCTCTCATCGGCTATACAAAAACACCACTTAAAACCACTAGCTAATGGAAGGGCATGAAGATGAAGTGATAATTGATCGACATAATAAAAGTCTTGGATCATCGTCGCCCAACACAGGTGGGATACAACGTAACAGCGAACGCATACACATCCCTGCAAATGTTAATTGGGGCTATGCGGCCGAACTTAAGAAGAAACCAAATGTTTGGCGGTTTCGATCCGATGAGGAAGCCCAAGACGAGTGGGAAAAAGTCAATGCTTATGGCGGCGGTGAACTAAACAATGCAGCAATGTACTCGAAAAGTGTGACAGCCAGAGGGAAATACCGCCGGAAGGAATGCCTTGGGTTGATCTCAAAAGCCTATGAAAATATTAAGAAGTTGCGTTGATTAATGAGTAAAAGTTGTGCTCTTCCCACCTTCGTCGTTTATTATACAACACATGTAAAAGTAGACCGAAACAAATCCCCAACGTGATTTTTATTTATTGACATTTTTCAATGAATGAACAATTTTTAAAGTTGCAAAAATTGTTCAACATTTTTCTTGTAAAGATGAATGTCAAAAAAATTCGACTTTTTGACAACCCACCTGTCATGAAATCAAAATTTTGAAAAATGTTGGACAATAGGAGATCAGATATATATTTTTTAATATTTCAAAATATTCTGCGACATTCTGATAGTCAAACGCTAGTGATGCGTCGAAATCATGGTTTCAAATGTACCTTGTTCAAAATCCTACTCCTATGCCAAGTTAATAGATTTTTGAGAAATTTTTTCGTAAAAATAAAAAGGAAACTTAGCTCTACAACACCAACATCTTATTCACGAAAAAAGCAAAATTTGCAAAATCGGAGACTTTGGTGTTGTAGAGCTAGATTTACTCTTCATTTTTGCGAAAAAATTTCTCAAAATCTATTAACTTGGCGGAGGAGTGGCATTTTGAAAATTACGTTTTTTTCTTCTTCAAAATCCTGAGCTCGTGATTTGAAATTTCGACCCCCAAATTTCCATTTCAACCTTTCCGATGCATCACGATAAAACACCTTTAAAAACTAAACTTAAAAAAATTTTTCATACTTTTTTTCCTGTTGAAACACATATGGATTAAGAAACCAACCGATTAATACGTTAAAAATAAAAGCCCTAATTATAAAACTTTGTTCTCAATGTCCGAGTGACCAATTGAAAACTATTATGGGCAAGAGTCGGTGTAGGCGCCAATTTGATTGATAGCACTCGCAAACCTCTCTTCACAAGTTCTAAGTTCGGAGATAAATGGCCAATTGAAGGAGCTAACTCCTTGGCTAAAAGACAGGCGTGGTGCCAAACAAAGCCACTCGACAAGAGTGGACATCGGTCAACTTGTGAAAAGGTGTAAAGCAAANTAGGGGGGGGGGGGGGGGGTCACCCACGTGAAAAAATTTTCGAAAAAACATTTACGAAGCGAAAAAATGCTTCCCTGGTTCAGGGAAGAACTGTGTTTTGAAGAAAAAAGTCGCAAAAATGCGATTTTTTACTTCAATACGCAGGTCTTCCCTGAATCAGGGAAGCATTTTTTCGCTTCGAAAGTGTCAAATTCGGATTTCCCGCATGTTTTTACTCCTAGAGGGGTCATTTCCATAAAAAATGTTCGAAAAGTTGAAAAAAATCCCCTTGTTCCCTCTTATGTTTTTGCTTAACTTATTGAACAATCCAATAATTCATGTAACTTCAATCGGAAAATATGTTTCATAACATTTATAACGCAAAAAAGGAACTAAATATGAGCATTGTCTAAATTTTCGGCTTGCCAAAATCCGAACTGTAACAGAAATATTGAAAAGATTGACAAACAGAGTTATAAAAATTGATAAAGTTTCAAAATAAACAATGGCTTATATAAAACTCAACAATAAAAATAAAATTCGCATAAAGGACAATAAAACATAGTGTTCACAGAATAATCATCAATATACCCGTTCTTTAATTACAGGGTGCGTGAAAAGTTCGTGGTCACTTTTCTTTTTAATGTTGATATTTGACTATAGAAGTAGATTTTTGATGAAAATTTCGACATTTCTAGGGTTTTTCTATGCGCCGAACAAGAATCCGCCGTGATTTTTTCTCCTAGACTTTAGGAATATGGTAAAAAATGACTTACAAAAACAGACCTTTTTTGGGATTCTACCCTCGTAGGGGTACCTTCCCGTGATCAAAAGTTTTCCAAATTTGGGAGCCAGGGGTTTTTCAACACAGGAAACATGAATCCGAAAGAATTTTTTGATTTTAACTACGGAAAGGTACCCCTACGAGGGTAGAATCCCAAAAAAGGTCTGTTTTTTTAAGCCATTTTTGACCATATTTCCGAGATCTAGGAGAAAAAATCACGGCGGATTCTTGTAGGAAAACCCTAGAAGTGTCGAAAATTTCGTCAAAAATCGACTTCTATAGTCAAATATCAACATTTAAAAAAAGTGATCACAAACTTTTCACGCATCCTGTAGAGCCATTTAAGCAGGGATGCCAAGAACATTTGTTCAAAATCAGCAAATTTGACTTCAAAAATCAGATTTGAGGAGTAAAATCAGCAAAATACCATTATATTTCTTATAAATTTGACAAAATTTCGCATCTCAAAAATCAGATTTTACACTGAAAAATCAGACTTTACCAAACTTAACATCTTAAAATCAGCACTTTTCCAAACAATGCAGACTTAGCACCCCTGCATTTAAGTAATAGCGAATCAATAGATTATTTAAACTCGAGATTGGCCAATTCGCTAATCAATTCGCTTTCCTTGTCAATCTTAGATAACTGATTCACTTCGAGTTTCTCGCCATTCGCTTGTTTCTCCTTGAGCTTTTTAATATCGTCCAGTTTCTTATGAATTGTCTTGATTTTCTTTTCGGTTTCGCTCAACACGAGCCTTGCTTGTGGAGTTGCGCCAACTGGAGCCAAGGCACCTTTATTCGAGTCTAAAGTGCCAATTGAGTCCGAAGGCAAAAAAAAATCGTGTACCTCCTTTACGAAGATGAGGCGGAACATAAGCGCTGGCCTTGGTGATTGCACCAGCTGGCAACGCTTGGATTGGATGATTGTTGTTATTCTTGATTTTAACTAATAATCCAGCCTGACTCTTCTGTTCTTTCGTCAATTTTGGAATCATGAACTTATTGTAAGCACCAGCAGGCAATGGTCGCCAGGCAAACTAAATTATTCGATATGGGAGCTACTATACAATAGAAGAGTGAAAATTTTTTCTGAAAATGACCCCTCTAGAGGTAAAAACGTGCGTGGAATTCGAATTTGACATTTTCGAAGAAAAAACAATTCCCTTATTCAGGAAAGGCGTATTGTGTATTGAAGCGAAAAGTCGCAAAAATGCGATTTTTGTCTAAAAACAATCCCTTTTGGAGTAAAAATGTGTGGAGAATCCAAATTTGACACATATAAAATTCCTCGAATTCAAGAAAAGCTGTATATCTTCAAAAATGGCAAATTCGGATTCGCGTATGTTTTATCTATAGAAGGGTCANAAAAGCTGTATATCTTCAAAAATGGCAAATTCGGATTCGCGTATGTTTTATCTATAGAAGGGTCATTTCCAGAAAAAATTCAATTTTTTTTAAACAAAATTCAGTGGTAGTATCCCTATTGTGTAGTAGCTCCAAAATTTCATTTTTTGATTTCGTGGGGGCAGGGCCCCAACGTATCTACGGGCCTGCACTAAACCAAATTTATACCTCCCAAAGCTCGTATTTCTCAGCTGAATATTCGAATAGCATCTTTCCAGTATAGTGCCAAATTCGATATCCATTGTCAATTCGTAAACGAGGCGCAGTAGTCGCCGTCACAAAATGCTGCCCATCAGGAGCCCATGAAAAATAGGTTGTATTTGGTACCTCGATCCCAATGATTTCTTTCTTTTCTTCAACATCCCAAAATTGCATGCGACCAGCAGATAAATTTCCAAAACCACAAGTAAGAAAAACGTTGCCAAATCGATTGAAGTAAATCTCATTACGAGAACCTTCGCCAAGTGCCCAAACGGTGTCTCCACGAAGATTATATAAAGTTACCTAAAACCAACATAGTATTGAGCTTCATATAATTGTTGCACAATTAGCGCATGGTTGGCGGCCATGCACAAGTCCGAGATTAACCATACAATTATAGAATTCCTCGTTTTGAAAGAGTAGCAAAAAAAATTTTTTGGGATAACCAAAGTGGAATAGTACCAAAAAATAATATTAAAGAAAAGATTACTTTAGCTGGCATAAAACCATAACAAAGGGCAAAGATCGTTCCATTCGGATTCCATGTAAATGTGTGTACTGGTCCTTCCTTATCACGGTGCACCATAAAACCTTCACAATTTACCGTCATTATATGAACCTGAGATTCTCCATAATACGATCGATTAGTCTCATCAACTTCAAGAGATGATATCACAGCTAGAGCGTTTCCTAAATTATCCCATATTATTTTTTTAAGCAGGAGGATAAAGCATACCTTTAGAGTTCCAATACATATCCACCTTATCACAGCGCATGAAAATTTTCTGTCTGATGAGCGAAAAGTAATCATCACATCTACGCAATTGAACATTAGCGGGCTGGCCCTAAATTACGCAAATTTTTATTTTAAAAATTTGTATATATGATATGATCATTTTCGACTTCTGCTTTTTCATCTAATAAGTATTCAAATTCCTTGAAGTCTGCCATCTCTTCGGCTGTCATTAAGTTTTTTTACTCTTGGTTCCGGTTTCACCTTCAAAATTTTTGCGGTTCCAGTTCCCGGAACCAAAAACGGGCCATCACTGATTCCAATGAGCTTAGTCTTGCAAGTAAAAAAGCTTACTTTGACAGGAGGCACAAAGCATGCAAGGATAGTTTCTTGTCCTGGACTAACTTCAAAATTCCTAATATTGGTGATCGCAGTTTTTTTGCTATATTTAGCTAAAAATAAGATTCAAGGTACAATCCCATAAATCATAACTCACTAAAATCGTGTTTGTCGTGACGCATAATTTCAGATCCAACGAGTCGAATCATAATCTCTTCGTCTTCGCTCCATTTTGGCATCCAATCGGACTAAAATTCTTACTTGTTAGATTTTCTTATCTATGTCGATGGCGTAGCTGAAGGGGAGGGGCGAGATGGTTCCCCCATTCTTGGAAAAATTTTCTAGTAGTCCCCCTTATGTTTTTGCCAAAATTTTTGAAAAATCATAATAGTCCCCTATGATTTCTCACCAAAAATGATAAAAAATTTCCATTTTTTCTACAAAAATTGTAATTTTCTGAGCATTTTCAGCTTAAAAACAAGCATTTCTCAAAAAATTTTCGCCTGCGACGCTGGTTTTTGCTTTAATTTAAAGATTTCAACAACATTTTCGTTGAAAATCAAAAATTTTTTTACAAGCTAAAAATAGATGTTTTTCAACATTTTCTATTTTTTGCACATGATAGCTTTTTAAAAGAATTTATAATTTTCCATAAAGTGTCTTTTAATCTAAAAACAATACATACTTGCTTAGAAGAAATTGATGTGTGCAAATGCTTTCGTTCAGGGATAGACCAAAATCGTAAATTCGGGTTGGGCTTCTTTTGTGTGCCATCTTCATTCTTCGAAGAAATGCCATATATGACGTATGGCTCAAAAGTAACCATAAATTTGTCTCTTGGCGAGAAAAGAATGTGTGATGTTTTCCCCAAATTTTCCGCAATCAGTTCTTTTCCGGTTGATACTTCCACTAGGACGGTTCTAAATTGCAATTAGATAAATAAAAAAAACTAAAAAACCTTTCCGAGTCAACATAACAAAAGTAATCTCCATTGTTGCTAAACTTAAATGTGCGACATATTGCGTCCTTTGGATTCCTAAAAATAAATTAATAAAAACCAAACAATTTGATCATGCTGAATCGTTATATAACATTAGTTTTGCGTGGCATACACAATTGAAGAATCTAATAGACTTTTTGAGGCTTTTGGCTAATTTTTGCATGTTGATAAGCCTAACAACTTCTTATATTTTTAGAATAATATGGGTAAAATTTTAAAAAAGACTCTTAAGGTTAATTTTTCACGCTTCAAAAATGCGCGCAATCGATTTTCTCGAAAAACCGGATTTTCTGATAAAAGTGGTTCCCCCCTTTAAAGAAAAAAAACAGTACAGGGTGTTCCAAAAAAAAAAAACTAGCCATTTGGTCATTTTTTGGCAAACAATTTTCAAACAATTTTTTCTCCAAAATGACTCATTATGGGTATTTTTATGAGAGAAATCGATTGTGCGCATCGAAAAATCTTGAAAATGCCTTATAGACCAGGAAATATTTAATTTTCATATTTTTTTCAGTTATCTTCGATAGGAATTCCTACTTGAAAATACAAAAATTGGATATTTCATAGTCTGGGAGGCGTTTTCAAGTTTTTTCGATGCGGGCAATCAATTTTCGCATAAAAATACCCCAAATGAGTCATTTTGGAGAAAAAATGACCAAATGGCGGTTTTTTTGAACACCTGTAAGATTATTGAAAACTGCAAAAAAATTTGAAAACCCTAGATTATCTACTGGAAAAAACTATTCTATAAACTTACAAATCTTTCTCTACCAATGTTTCTGGTGCGACGACGCCTCTTTTTAATGAAAAACCAAAGGCTCCACGAGTTGCATAAACAAGATTTTCGCCCATATTAAAAAAAGCTAAAATAAACTTATTTTTGCAATAAATAAAATCAGAAACAATATACGGCTTTATAACCGCACAATCACATACAATAGCTTGAAAATAGGTATAATTATTATGCCTTTTAAAAACTTTACATTACGCAATAACTTAGGCTGTAATAGGAAAATTTTGAGATTAAAATGAAATTATGCATAGATGTAAGATTCATTGAAATAATAAGGGGCTATCCAGATATTATGTTATCAATTGTTTGGATTTTTAGACCCTTCTTCAACGTTATCAAAAATGCACTAGCGTTATCAACTTTTTGTGGAGAGGACTGACCCCAAGCACATAGCCAGGATTTCCTGATTTGGGTCATTACCAATAACCCAAAGTCCAAAATTGAGGTACTAGAGCTTTTGGCAACGAGCATTTGGCAACGCAAAACGAGCTTTTGGCAACGAAAACGAGCTTTTGGCAACGCAAGACGAGCTTTTGGCAACGCCAAAAGTTTAAAAAAAAAGTGGCGTTGCCAAAAGCTCGGAGTACCAAAAAAGTCGCGTTGCCAAAAACTCTATAGATAAAAGCGAAATAGACATAAAATCTGAAAAAACAATTATTTTCCTGGATGAGACTAGCGTTTACAAAAAAAATCACAATAGTAGGATGACACCCCCGGCTACGCCAGAGGTGTCACACTTAGTGTCATTTATTTTTCGGCAACATATCCACTTCCCCCTAGTTTACAAAAAATTATACTGTGTTTTAATCGCTCTTTGCATGGTTGCTTCGCCATTTTTGGCGCGATTTTCTTCGGCCCCGCTCCGCCGGGAGGGGGGATTCGCGAGCGCGGGGTTAAG
>OZJO01026004.1:0-15707 GCA_900406225.1 Acrobeloides nanus | reverse complement strand
CCTCAAGATAATTAATATAAAACCACGAGATTGTTGATTTGAGCCCTGTCTCTTCGTACTTGTTTGGACCCGTCTTTTATACCTTTTGATTTTATATTATCAACGTTTTTCGAGTGTAGCACTAAATTGACTGATTTTTTTCGCAGGCAAAATCAAATCGACTCAGGTGGGATTCGAGGCCGAGACCCTTAGACTCGAAGGTACTGGTCGGCATTAAGGGCCCCAAAGGGCAGGGATTTTTTTCGAAAAAAATTTTTTCTAATTTTTTTCTAAAAATGACGTTTTTAGGGGTAATTTTAAGCGGGGAATCCGAAAAACGCACTTCCGAAGCCTGAAAACGCTTCTTTCACCCTGATTCAGGGAATTAAGGTGTGTATTAAAGCGAAAATTGTTGAAAATTCGGTTTTTGCATAGGATAAAATGTGGTTGTGTTCGGCTTACCCCCATAGCCAACAAATGGTAGGGGAGTCTCCAGGAGCACCACTAGGAGGGGCAACCGTCACTCCCTGTGGCCCTAAAGAGGGCTGTTGGGATAAGAATTTACCCCTCCATCAAGCTAGGGGACGGGTTAATCCCCCTAGCCCTTCTAAAGTTTACGGGTTACATGGATATTGAGCGGCTACTTGACTCCAAAAATTGTAGAAAACTTCATGTGTATTTCCAAAACGCTCACGCCAGTTGAATTCGGTGATATGAAGATCGTTCGGGACCGCGTTTTTCGGATTACCCGCTTATAAAAACCTATGAAAAGTCGGTTTTCCCGAGAGAAACCGAATTTTCAACAATTTTCGCTTTAATACACATCTTAATGCCCTGAATCAGGAGAAGGAAGCGTTTTCAGGCTTCGGAAATGCGTTTTTCGGATTCCCCGCTTAAAATTACCCCTAAAAACGTCATTTTTAGAAAAAAAAATTAGAAAAAATTTTTTTCGAAAAAAATTCCTGTCCTTTGGGGCCCTTAATGCCGACCAGTACCGACTCGAATCTTGGAACACTACCACTGAGCCAAGTTTACGATAAAAATCAGATTTTTAATTTTGACTATAATTTAACATGAATTTTTGAGATGAGGTATTACCCGTGTTTGTTTCAGCCTATGATTTTGTTGAAACTATCACTAAAATTTTAATTCCAGCTTCAAAATGTTGGGCAAGTTGGCTTTATTCTCTGTTTGTGTCGCTGTCGCCTTTTCGGTTTGCACTGACAAAGTCACTAACGTAGTTCAAATTTCTGATGACTCAAATGGTATAACACCAGAAAAAAACAACATAATTTTTTCAATTTTAGGAAACTACAATGTAGTGTTCAACAACGCTGATGGAGCTACTTATGACAATAACTCCAATCCAAGCTGCTACAACAATGAGGCCAACTTGAGAATGCCTGGTGTCTTGGGACTTATTTCTGGCACAGTTGTGGTTAATCAGGGTACGGAAAAAATTTTTAAAGAAGAAAAACAATATTTACTATTTAGCTATTGTGCTTGATAATGCCACCCAGGCTCTGTTGACATTGACCAAGAATGATAATCTTATAAAGACGGCCTGTAAAGATGGAAAAAGCAACAACTTTTTGATTCCGGATAAAGATTGGTAACAATTTTTCAGTTAATATTCAACTAGGAAATACACAACTAGAACCGTCGGGTGGGAACTCGAAAATACACACCTAGAACCACTAATGATTTCCAGATCGGGGTTGCATTCATAAAGGCCGTGTGAAGTAGTGGTTAACATGGCAGACTATGACATATGAAAAAATGATATATTCGGAAAGATCATGAAAAATGGAGCATTTTTTGTTTTTACGCCATGTTCTGAATCGTTGTAGTTTTCGAGATAATTGCGTTTGAAGTTTTGAATTTGTTACAAGTTCTTCGTTGTAATACACAAACTTTTTTGAATTTTTGCGGAAAAATCAATTTTTTAAGTTTTTATAAAATGAACATTGTAGCAATTTTTTATAGCTAAATGAGACGAACAACATGACACGAAAATTATCCAATTTGAACATTTTTTGGCTTATTGGAACGAAAACATGAATCAGAATTTTCGTTTCAATAACCCAAAACAATATTCAAATTGGATAATTTTCGTGTCATTTTGTTCGTATCTTTTGGCTATAAAAAATTACTACAATGTTCATTTTATGAAACTTTAAAAAATCGATGCAAAAACCAATTTTTTCGCAAAAAATTCAAAAATTTTTGTGTATTACAACGACGAGAGATTGTAACAAATTCAAAACGTAATTATCTCGAAAACTACAACGATTCAGAACATGTCGTAAAAACAAAAAATCCTCCATTTTTCATGATCTTTCCGAATATATCATTTTTTCATATGGTTGTAAATTACTGGACTCACGGTGTTCCAAAGTGTGTCTAAAAGTGGAGTCAGACGAAAATCGTGTCCAAAACTGCTTATTCTGGTTTTTTAAGCATTTTTAAACATGAATAATTCGTTTTTGAACGTGTGCAGGGAATTTTTGAAAAAAAAATTTTTTGACTTAAAACAATTTTTTTAAGAAAACAGAGCTTTATGCCACAAAACGTGTCACAAAATTTTTTAAGGATTATTACTTTTTCTTGCGATTTTCTCGTTTTTCTATTGATTTTCATCATAAGTGACTTTTAAGAAAATTGTAGAAGAAATCAAGCTCTACAACTTTGGTAAAAGAGATTTTGAACAAATCTTTCTAGAAATCGATAAAATTCATTATCAAAATAAGTACCCTTACAAAATTTTTGTGACACCCAAAGCTCGGTTTTCTCGAAAAGTTTGTTTTAAAATAATAAGGGTCCCCCTTATGATTTTTTCATCGAAAAATCGATTTTTTAAAAATTTTCCAAATTTCTTCTAAAACTGTTCTATATTGTTTGGCATGGCTAAAAACGGTGAAATATAAAGTTTTTAAGTTGAAAAAGTTAAATTTTTATCAATTTTTTCAAGAATTCACCGTAGCCATATTTGCTTGGTCATTATGATAGTTAGCATTTTTGGCAAATCCCAAAAGCTTTTCATGGCTTATGATTAAAGCGAAAAAGTTAATTTAAGCCTAGAGGAAGCTAATAAAAAAGATTTTACATCAAAAATTTTTATCTAAAAAAAGTTACGACTTTTGCAACTTAAAAGCGAGAATTTTGCCCAGGAAGCAATCTTTAAAGGCTGATAACTTTGTGAGAAATGATCCGTTTTTTATGCCCGACCGCGCAAAATGATCCTAATTAGTTGTAGATAAAAGTTTGCAGAGCAGATTTTTGAGCGCAGAAGAAAAATTTTTTGCTAGATCAACAAAAGTGCCAAAAAGTGCCCTAAAAAAGAGGTTTTCTAAGGTAAAATCCTATTTTTTCGACCCAAATAAAAAAAGTGGTCTGCAAACTTTTTAGATTACTATCTGACGAATCGTTTAAGAGGTCGATCATCGAAAACGGACACTTCCATAAAAAGATATCAGCCTTGGCGTATCAAAAACATACAAAAATTCAAACGAATTTTTAAATTTGAAAAACAGCATTCGGCGAAAAGTTTTGCATTCTGATTTTAGATATAGAAATGTAGAATGTTTTTAAAAAAGACCGCATTAAATTTCGTCATCTCTACGAGGAGTTATAACAATTTTATGGTACATGTCAAAAATGAAAATTTTCAAGACTTAGAAAAAAATTCGCGATTTCGAAAAATTGGCACAATAGCGAAATTCGCTAATTCTTTTTGTAATGAGTTATTAGCAACGNGATAATGCCACCCAGGCTCTGTTGACATTGACCAAGAATGATAATCTTATAAAGACGGCCTGTAAAGATGGAAAAAGCAACAACTTTTTGATTCCGGATAAAGATTGCAAATTTGACTTCTGCCCAAAAGAAACTGCTTTATGCAAAGCACTTAGCACGCCTGGCACCCACACATTGGGAGAATTGGAAGGCGACGCTGGAATCGGAAGCGAAATTGCATTGCCTAATTTGAGTGATGCTATTAAACCACTTCTTAAGGTAATTTATAGTAAAAAATGGTATACACAATAACAGAGCGAATCGAAGGGAAGACAAGAACGGGACGATTTTTTTCTTCAGTTCTCAGCTCTTTAAGGAATTTTTAGATAGTGTAAAAGACTTTTTTCTCAACTTTTTATCCTGAATATAAAAGTTTTTGACACCATATCAAAATTCCTTTTAGAAGCCGAGATCTGAAATCGTCCTGTTCTTTTCTTCTCGTTTATGCCTCCCATCCCGTTATTGTGTATGCCAAAAAATTTCGAATTTCAACATACCGGGCATAGGGTCTATAAATAGACCCCATCCCTTCCCCAGCACAAAGAGATTCAAGTTTGCCCTTTAGCCCTAGCAAAAAATCTTGGCGTCTTTTTTGGTCGTCAATTCTAAAAATGGCCATTTTTTCCAATAAAAAATGAAAATTTTTACCAAAAATCATAAAAGATAATCATTTTTGCCTAAAATTTTTTGCGACTTTTTTCGATCTTCAACTCGGGGGGGGGGGATCACAAAATTTTCTAAGTTGACCCTTTACTCTTCGCAAATTTTTGTAAAATATGGATCTCTCTGCACAACTATGGTAAATGAGTTTATTTTTTGTAGGGTCAATGGAGAGTGACGATTAAAATTCAAAATGGCGCTGGCACAGTTGTTGCTTCAATCTTAATTCCCAGTAACGAAGATTGGTTATGGATTGAACAATAACTTTTTAAAAATGTTTTAACAAAATTTTGGTGAATTTTAAAATTTTTGATAAATAAAAAATTTACATTTTTTGTATATACTTGTAACAACACTATAGTCCGTTTATTTGAATGGCTGCAAAAAGTTCGGCCACAAAGTCTATTGGTCGGTAATTGCCATACCGTCCGATTTGGCAAGTTAAGTAACGTTAAGTCCGCAGGCAATAGCGTAAGCAGAAGGGTCGGCTGGGGGGACTTCTTCAAAAAAGGATCTTTTTTTATAACAACTATAAGGTGGGGGACCCTTATGTGTAAGGATTTTTTTAAATTTCGACCCACTAGGGGCCACCTCCCCTCTTTGCCTATGCCACTGTCCGCAGGTTCGATTCCGGGAAAAAAATTCGTCAAAAATTGAAAAATTCGTAAAAAGTTGAAAATTCATAAAAAATTCGTAAAAAATAGAAAATTTCGTTAAAAATTGAAAAGTTTGTTTTTGACAAAATTTTCAATTTTTGACGAATTTTTCAATTTTCGATTTTCGCTTCAATATATATATCTATTCCCCTGAATCAGGAAGCATTTTCACGCTTCGGGAATGCGCGCAATCGATATATAGGCTGTTTTGGCACAAATTTTTTCAGAGATTAGTCCCTAAATCTTACCACCTTTAAGGCCATTTTCCGAGAAAACTACACACTTTTGAGCTACACGATTTTCCTGCATCCATACCAAATTTTTTAAGGAATCTTTTGCGCGCAAAATTAGCGAAAAATTTGTGGTTTTTCAGAAAATTGACTTTGTTACTTTTGTGCTTTTTGATCCTACAGGCAGAGGGTGAGGTCAAAAAATTTTTTCGACAAAATGAGTTCAACTCATATTTTTCGAAATCCTAGTTACGTCACTATCTGGCAATCACCGACCAACGAATTCGGTGACCAAACTTTTTGCAATCATTCAGTGAAACGGATTGTAATTGGAATTTTTATTCAAATTAATTTTCTTTTAATGGATTCACTGGTTTTATTACGGTTTTATTATTTTCATAACTTTTTATGTTACAAAACAATTTGTCTAGTGGCATAAAAATAAGATAAGATAAAATTATGCACTCGAGATTCTCATTTGGTCCGGTTCACAGCCGATTCTTCCATAAACACATTTGAAAACAGCTTCTTTTATGGGATGGCAACCAATGGTCCCAATTTTACAGCCACTTACACCTTCACCAACAAGCCCATCAATGACTCCTGGATTAATTGGTTCTTCGATTAGAGGAGGCCAAAATATTGTTCGTTTTGCATTAATAGCTATAGTAATAAACAAAAGAAGTAAAATTTGTTTTAGCATTTTTTATATGAGCTAAAAGTAGAGTTAATAAAAAGATTTAGAGACACTTTCTTGAAAAGTCGAGGTCCCAGGCGACAAAGTTGCAAAGTTTGAGCCGGGCTCCGGTTTATATATTTATAGAGAGTACTCGACTAGAGAATAAAAAAAAGTTGGAGCTATTGTGGATCAAGGGGTCACCCCAGGGTCAAAATTCGAAAAAAAAATTTTATAAAATTTTTTTCGATTTTTGACCCTGGAGTGACCCCTCTTGTATCCACAATATCTCCAAAAAGTCTTTTGAGATCGGGTTCGATCTGATTTGGTATGGGAGATACGCCCATTTAGGCACACCAAAAATTCGATTTTTGACAAAAAATCGCATAAATAGTCATAACTTTGTTCTTGCCAGTCAAAAATCGATCATGAAAGGTCTTTTCAACCCGAAAATTTATGAGGAACAACATTATAGAACACCACATTCCCCAGAAAATTTATTTAAGCGGTCAAAAATTCGATTGTTGACAAAAAAAATCGCATAAATGATCATAACTTTTTTCTTGACAGTCAAAAATCAATTATGCGGGGTCTTTTCAACTCAAAATTTTATGGAGAACAACTTTATAGAACATTACTTTCTCCAAAAAATTCATTTTGAGGCCAGAAATTCGAGAAAATAAATGAAATTTGCCAAAATTGGTCAAATACCATAATTTATCAGAATTCAATCAACATGATTTATTTTAATTTAAAATATCTTATAAATTATGAGAAAGTTTAAGGATCATCTTCAAATTGTGCAATTAAGTCGACACTAATTTCATCAGACTTGAACAAATACGAAAGTGAGATGCACGAGTCACACACATTATAGATAAATTAATCAATATAAACTTTGACTTTGGTCATTTATTACTAGGGTTGGCTCCGATCTGACAAGTTAAGGGAAGTTGAGAGAATTCTTTTAGCCATAACTTTTTATAGAAACATTATTTTTATATGCCATCTATTACAAAAATATACAGAATTTTATGGAGAATATTTTTGCCAAAAAACTACCTTGCTCCGAGTTTACCATAAAAAGATATAAGCCTAATCTCGAAATTTTTTCGAGTCCATTAGTACCTATATTGCTTATAGTGCCCATTAAAGGATCAGTCCAGTCAGTTACAATCATATGAAAAATGAAATATTCGGAAAGATCATGAAAAATTGAGCATTTTTTGTTTTTACGGCACCATCTGAATCGTTTTCCCCATCGAGATAAATGCATTTGAAAATTTGAATTCGTGTACATGTTATCGTTGTAATAATCAAACTTTTTTGAATTTTTTGCTTCAAAATCATGAAAAAATAGCATCTATCGACAGAGAATTTTATGCTGAACAACTTTGCTAATTTAAGTTTGCGTAAAAAATTATTTTCTCCAATAAAAAATGCAAAATAAGTTTTTTTGCAAATTGAAACGAAAACCCTGCATCAATTTAAACTCATTTTGCATTTTTGATTGGAGAAAATAATTTTTTACGCAAACTTAAATTAGCAAAGTAGTTCAGTATAAAATTCTCTGTCGATTGATGCTATTTTTTCACGATTTTGAAGCAAAAAATTCAAAAAAGTTTGATTATTACAACGAAGAGCTTGTAACAAATTCAAAACTTCAAACGTAATTATCTCGAAAACTACAACGATTCAGAACATGCTGTAAAAACAAAAATGCTCAATTTTTCATTATCTTTCCGAGTATTTCATTTTTTCATATGATTGTAACTGACTGGACTGGTCCTTTAATGTCTATAAGCACTATAGTGTCTATTAGTGCCCATAAGGTGTATCGTAGTATACTATACTACCCCTTGGTCCCTGAGGTCAAAAACTTGAATTTTCAAAAAGTTCTCCAAATTGGCTGAAATTTAGTGACAGGGAGTTTTTCGACATGGAGAACACGAATCTGAAGGAATTTTTTGATTTTGACCACTGGATGATACCCCACAATGGGCATACCCCGAAAATGGCTCAAAAACTTTATATTCCCTGAATCAGGATCAGGCAAGCATTGTCATGCCTCGGCAATGCGCGCAATCGATTCTCTGACTAGAAAAACCCTAATATAGTAGAACATTTCGTCAAAAATCGACTTGTATAATCAAATATCAACACTTAAAATTAATTTGCAACATTGAAAAAACCCCATTTTTTGAAAAAGTCTGTATATTGACACGAAAACATGACCTATTCTCAAAAAGACCGATTGGATTGTATTCAGCATACACTCTTATCCAATACCGAAAAAAAAATTTCACGAAAACGGATGAAAAATGATGAAATTAAAGTATTTGTTTGAGCTGCAAACTTATTGAACAACCCAATATTTTTAGTGCTCTAGACAAAAATGTTATAGTGGAGAGTAATTATTATTCTTTTTTTAAAATAATTTTCAGAAAAAGAAAGTTGTTCTCGATTAGAATATTCAGATTTTTTGCTCTACTCCTACGTCAACCAAGGTGTTTTCCTTGGATGTATAAATTTCCACCAAGATTTCTATTTTAACAAATCAGAGCCCCTGACGTCTGCATTCTTTCTGAATTCTTGGAATTTGTAAGAATTTTCTGCGCTAGCAATTTGACATAGTTTTTGATCGAGCATAAATGGCTTAAGCAATTGAATTAAAGAATTATTGAAAAGTAATGTCAAAAAGTTAAGAAATCTAAAAGTATATGTCAAAAACGATGTCACATTGCTAGCGCAAAAACTTCATACAAATTCCAAGAATTCAGAAAGAATGAAGACGTCAGTAGTTCTGATTTTTTAAAATAACAAATAGCTTGACGACAATCAAAAATTAAATTATTTATCTCAATTATGTTTCTGTGTAAGATTTTGTCGGAAACCGATAATTGAACATAATTTTATTCGCACAGTGATTGAAGAGGAATTAAGTTAAATACAGGGTGGACTTGGAATGTTCAGATTTTTTGCTCTACTCCGACGTCAACCAAGGTGGTTTCCGAAAGTTTGCCTTTTTTATTTGAACAAAAAAATTGAAAAAATGACGATTTCATGGCTAAGTTAGCATTTTCAGAATTTTTCAATGCGCGCAATCTATTGCTCGCATAAAATTATCCCTAATAGATCACTTTTTGGAAAAAAATTTTCGCAAATTTTTTCGTCAAAAAACGGCAAAATTCCGGTTTTTTATAACCCTGTACTGAAATCACAAAATTTTCACCAAGTTCTGACATTCAGTAGGTCTGCGCTTACCAGAGACCCTCCGACTTCAGCTTATTGTTGTACTAAATTTTCAAACCATAGTGTTTTTACATTAAAAAATTGGTCACCATAGTGACAAATGGAGCTACTTCGGCTCTTAAACCCCATTGTACGTGGTCTAAAATCTAAAAATGTTATTTTTCGAAATTTTCTCAAAAATCACCTTATTAGGGGTAATTTTATACGGGAAACACGAACAGAATCCGTGTTTCCTGTGGTTCTTCATCAGATAGATCATAGAGATATACTTATACTCCGTTCAATTGCAATCCAGCTATCATTGCATTAAAAAGTTCTTGCCCATTTCTAACATCTTTATTGCTGTCTAGTTTGTCTCTTATTCGTCTTTTCGGAGCTACTTCGGCTCTTATACCTCCATTGGACGTAGTCTAAAACCGAAAATTTTTTCGAAATTTTCTCAAAAATCACCCTATTAGGGTAATTTTATGTGGGAAACACGCTAGCGATGTTATTTTTGTGTAAAAACGCTTCCATTTGTTAGAAAATCGAATTTTTGCATATTATATTCGTTGTACAGTTTATTTTTTGATTGCTCTCAAATTTCAAAAATTCGCCAAAAACCGAGTTTAAATTCGTTTCTGTCGCCCGATAGCTCATTCGAATGTCCTAATCACGGAATTTTGTTTAGAAAAAATTTTATTGAAAAAGCTTTTATTTTCGAATTTTTTTTTTTTAGAAAAAATTTTATCGAAAAAGCTTTTTTTAGACCAAAAACACTGAAAATTTGTACTAGGGTAGAAACTTCAAAAATCATAATTTTCATTATTTTGGGCTAAAAAATCAAGAATAAAAGTTTTTTTAATAAAATTTTTTTCTGAAAAATCCCGTGATTAGGACGTTCGATTGAGCTATCGGGTGACGGAACGGATTTAAGCTCGATTTTTGACGAATTTTTAAAATGCAGAAGCAACAAAAAAACAACCTGTATGTTCGAAAATTCGAATTTCTAAAAAATGGAGCGCGTTTCTACGCAAAAATAACATCGTCAACGTATTTTCCGCATAAAATTACCCCTAATAGGCTGATTTTTGAGAAAATTTCGAAAAATAAAATTTTTCGGTTTTAGACAACGTTCAATCTGAGGTATAAGAGCCGAAGTAGCTCCTGACAAATTATAACCATGGTCACTTATTATTTTTTCATAACGATTTGCATATAAAGTGTCGGCTAAGTGCAATAGTGGCAAGTGGCGCCATTTGCACGTTGATGGTCCCGGGTTAGATTCCCGGAGGTCGAAATTATTATTTTAAATCAAAAAAGTGGTTAAAGCAAATCTCCTCTAAAAATACTTAATAAAATCTCGCCTTTAGTTTTTGGTTTTGACCTTTATGAGACCCTATACAGAGGTCTTTACCAATGTAGCTTATCCTCTGTATAGATGCCCCACAAAGGTCAAAACCAAAAACTAATGAAAGGCAAAATTTTATCATGTATTTTTAAAGGGGGTTTGCTTTAACCACTTTTTTGATTCGCTAAAATAACAATCTCGACCTCCGGGGATCGAACCCGGGACCATCATCGTGCAAAGGCGCCATTTACCACTTAGCCGACACTTTATATGCAAATCGTCATGAAAAAGATAGTACTATCTTTTTCATAGCGATTTGCATATTTTTTAGACAATTTTTTAGAAGGGAAAAGCCGCTTTTGATGGAATTTTTTCATTTATAACCATTGTCACTTATACAGGTTTCAAAATTCGCATATTTTATGACCGGTGACAAGGATTGCCACCTTTTGTCCCTTGTGCATCCGTAATGTCAAAATTCAAATTTTTAGTGCATTTGTAATTATTTATATGATTTTTTAACCTTTTAACAAGTTTTTATATTTTATCTCTATTGCATATTAATTTAAAGGGGGGGGGGGTGTATAATAGGGTCGAGTAGAAATTTTTTTTGAATTTTTTTAATAAGTGACCCTTTAGGGGTAAGTTTATGCGAGGAATCGATTGCGCGCATCAAAAAATTCTGAAAAAATTTTCCGGGGGTCAGAAAACGGAAAAAATTGCGTCAAAACTAGGTGTTATTTTTTTCAATTTTTTGACCCCGGAAAAAATTTTTCAGAATTTTTCGATGCGCGCAATCGATTCCTCGCATAAACTTACCCCTAAAAATGATTTTGTTGGGGTTAAAACCCTAATTTTGACGCAATTTTTTTCATTTTTTGACCCCCGGAAAATTTTTTCAGAATTTTTCGATGCGTGCAATCGATTTTTCGCATAAAATTACCCCTAAAGGGTCACTTATTAAAAAAATTCAAAAAAATTTCTACTCGACCCTATACACCCCCTTTTAAGGATTATATGAAAAAGATGTTTTATAAACAATTTTTATTCATTGTTGCTATGTTGGTTTTTCCTGGGCACTCTAATTATAACATGAGTACTCCGGCTAAAACAATGAGCTCGAAAAAAACATCTACCACTACTCCGATGGCTACAACGAGCTCAGGTTAGAAATTTATCCTATTATAAACGGAAATGTCTGTGCGTTTGTTTGTACGGACGATCTCGTGAACGAGTTATTTTAACTGTAATAGCCAAAACTAAAGTTGTAGGGAATGATGAGTACTACTAAGCATTAGCTGCCGCAAATGACAAGGATATTTTTCCGAAAAAAATTTTTTTCATAAAATTTTCTAAAAAGACTTACCGTAAAACTTCTAATAGAACCCCATGTAAACGTAAAAATTCTCTTAAAAATCGAGTTTAAATCAGATTTCTTCGAGCGAGCACTTTTTGGATAGCCCTGAGGATAGGGAATATGCTATATAAAGAATTATTGAAAAATATTTTATTTTCGTCGAGATATGGCCTTTTGAATTTTTTTAAAATTTAAACAATTTTAAGCCTTACATTCAAAAATCCACCAAAAATCAAAATTAAGTCAATTTTCTTCGAGCGTCCACTTTTTGGATAGCTAAGCGTATGAGAAACATTATGTAAAAGAAATTATTGACAATAACTTCGATTTCACGGAGATATGATTTTTTGAAAAAAATGTCATTTTTTCAACTTTTTCAAATTCAAAGGGCCATAACTCAGCGAAAATAAAATATTTTTCAATAATTCTTTATATAGCATATTCCCTATCCTCAGGGCTATCCAAAAAGTGGTCGCTCGAAGAAATCCGATTTAAACTCGATTTTTAAAAGAGCAATCATTAACACCTTCTAATAGAGCCCCATGGAGTTCTATTAGAAGTTTTACGGTATATGAGTTTTTCGATGTGTGGAATCCAAAAAACGCACTCCCGATATCTGAAATTTTTCCTTGACCCTATATCGACTAGCACTTTGGCTCAAAAGGGGGTTTTTATGTCAAATTGATGCCAATTTGGCCTGAAATTTTGTAATCGAAGGTTTTCGACTATCGCGAATCGATTGGCGATGGTTTTGTGAGCCAATAATTCTATTTTCCGATCGCCAATCGATTCGCCATAGCCGAAAACCCCCGATTACAAAATTTCAGGCCAAATTGGCATCAATTTGACATAAAAAATACATTTTGAGCCAAGGTGATAGTATATATAGGGTCAAGAAAAATTTTCAGACATCGAGAGTGCGTTTTTTGGATTTCCCGCATCGGAAAACCAATATAGGGGTTTTTTTTTAAAAACTGGATTTTTACATTTTTGTGAAGTTTTTGGAAATATTCATGCGTGGGCAAGCGTTATCACTTTTCAATGCGCTCAATCGATTTCTCGCATAGAAAACCCCCTTTATGTTTATTTTAGAAAAATAAAAAATTTTTTGGCGAAAATATGGTCGAAAAATCGAAAAAATTCTCGTTTTCTCTAGTACCATGTAATTAAAAATTTTTATAGCAAATGAGTGTTTATCGATAAATAAACAAGTGAATCTGAATCTCGAAAATACACCATTTACTTTTATACCGAATTTAACCAAAACCTGTGTCAATGACTTTTATAATGCTTCACATTTATTAAGGGTAAATTTAATATTACAGTGCTATTCACTTGGCCTTGTATGGGGACCATTATTGGTGGGTGCATTTTGCGACCATTTGGGAGAAAAAAAATTTTTTTCGTAAAAATGACCCTATTGGGGGTAATTTGATGCGAGAAATCGATTGCGAGCACTTCCGAAGCGTAAAAACGCCATCTTGACCAAGTTTCACAACGTCCAAAATCCCATTGCCGCCAATCAACATTCAATGTAACAGGAAAAATAATATCATCAGTAGACGAGGGATCCCAGGCGGCTACTGGAGCTCGACTGCCGTCTTCCGATGGTCTTGGTCTTTGCTAACTACGTGAACCGCTACGCCGCACCATGGATTCACGACAAGAATTTATCGCATTATTATCACGCTGCATTTTTAAAATTGCTTGCTGAAAATTCCGGTTTGCAGAAGGGAATGGGCTAAGAGAGCGACGAAAAAAGATGAAAAAATGCGAAAAAATAGGCAATTTTTCACGAAAACTTGGTCAAGATAGCGTTTTTACTCTTCGGGAGTGCGTGCAATCGATGTCTCGCATCAAATTACCCCCAATAGGATCATTTTTACGAAAAAAATTTTTTCTCCCAAATGATCGCAAAATGCACGATAAAATCATGCGAAAAATTGATTGCGCGCATTCCCGAAACGTGAAAATGCTTCCTTGACCCTGATTCAGGGAATGGCATGGGTGTATTGAAGCGAAAATCAAACATTGTCGGATTTCTATAAGAAAACCATCGATTCCTAAGTTTTTCTAGGCGGGGAATCGATTGCACACACTCACGAGGCGTGAAAACGATGCTTCATCTTGTTTTCGCGAAAATATCGGTTTTCTCATAAAAATCCGAAAATGCTTGATTTTCGCTTCAATATACCCACCAACTTCCTTGAATCAGGGTCAAGGAATCGTTTTCACGCTTCAGGAATGTGCGCAATCGATTTTTCGCATTATTTTACCCTTATATAGGCTGTTTTCGCAAAAAAATTTTTTTCGGAGAATGACCCCAAATGGGCCCCCCCTTTTAAGATCCATCTTAGATATTTCGAAACATTGTCTCTTAAAAATTTTGCGGACCTTCGGCCGGAGGGAGAGAGCATCCCAAACCTCTCCCCGTAATTATGCCATTGCTGGTAAGATGTCAAGTTCATTTTTGACTTATTTATATTTTTAAGATAATATTCAGTTTAAAAAATCACAGGATGATATTTATAGGCTACATTAAATGAATCAAACTATTTTGTCCATGTTGTTTTTGATGGATGTATAAAATATCCGTATAATTTTTTTATACAATACCATAATGGTGGGAAATCATGGTTAAGGTAAATTTTTTAATCAGTGTATATGTTGTAGCCGATTTAGAATTTCAACTGATTCCGAGTCTGCTAGCCGATTTAGAATATTCAAGATTCACTAGTCGATTTAGAATCATCGATCTTGATACTAAATCGGCTAGCAAATCTTGAATTTTCAAGATTGGCTAGCCGATTTAGAATCTTGATTCTTGATCGGCTAACCGATACTGAATCAGAATCGACGTCGCAGGATCAGTTAGCCGATCCCAGTGGCGTAGCCAGGGGCGGGGACCACCCCCATTCCTGGAAAAATTAAAAATTTTTCAAATGTCAATATTATTTAAAGAGAATTTTGCGTTTACAAATTTCATTTACTTTGCTTGTGCTAAAATGTATTTCAGAGTTAACCTGATTTACAAAAAAAGTTTTTTGCACCATCATATTACTGAGTGTCGATTTTCTGTTGTCGGACACTTGACCGACCGGACACTTGGCTGACCGGACAGGGGGCCTTAGGCTTTGGTCCTAGTCGACCAACTGTCCGGTCGGCCAAGTGTCCGAGTCGACTAACTGTCCGGCATTCTGATTTTCCTATCCTGAAAAAAATTCATCAAAACGGGTTTCCCTAGCTAGATATACTCAAAAAAGTAGCGGTCATAACTTAGTAAACAATCTAATATTTTTTAGTAATGATCAACTTTGTCATAGACAAAAATCGCTCAACAATTTTTATATTAAAGAAAAGGAGTTTGATATATATTTTATTCCAGATTACGAATTTGGAAATAATATGGTTGTTAAGAATTCGGATTTAAATGGCTATTATGTTGGAAATATCATTATGTATTTGGTAAAAGGTTGAAAGTTTTAGATTAACAGTAGCATGGCGGCTCCGGTTTTGGTATATTTTGGTACTTATGCACTATCCCCCCCCCCCAAGCTAGGCCTTAGGCTTACAAGGGACCCTCACAGCTTGTGAATTTTCAAATTCAAGATTTTTTCTTAAATTTTCTTAAAAACGACTCCTTATAATACAAAATGAAAAATCCCAAGTCACCAGAAATTTAGCCTCACTATAACGCGATCTGGGGCTCCCCTAATGGTCATAAATAGCCTTTTTAAGGATATTTGGGGCTGTAAAAATCACCTAAAATAAA
>OZJO01026003.1:0-13297 GCA_900406225.1 Acrobeloides nanus | reverse complement strand
GTGAAAGGTAGTGACCTGGAGAAATTTTTGATATGCAGCTCGACCCTCCAAACCAGGGTCGGTTTTGAGCTAGAGGCGAATCTTTATAGGTATACCAAATTTGACTATTTTATACATTTACGCCCATAGCACTTGGAATTTGAAATGTTTCAAAAAAGTTTAGTGGCATAAATTAAGGGCCTTACACGCCCTACAAAATAAGTGGTCGCTCGTCGGAATCGGATTTAACCTTCAAGAGATATCCATGTTTTAGTGACACATACCCGAAAATGTGAATTGGTAACCTTTAATATATCATCAACTTTCAAGGGCCGTAGTTCATCCAAAACCCTTGAAATATATATTAAAATGACCCTAAATGTTATTAATTAGTCTAAAACAAATAAAAAAAGTTGTTTTGAGCAAAATCCAAGACCCTTCAAAAAATGTCGCCAAGGCAATTCCATTTTCTCGCGAAGTCTGATTTAAGCTTTTATGAGCAACATTCAAAAAAAATTTTTGTAAAAAAAGTTGTTAAAAAAATTCATGCTAAATTATTAGCAAAATTAAAAATCACGATTTTTATCATGAACTTGGCTCAGTGGTAGTACTCCAAGATTCGAGTCTAAGGGTCTCGGGTTAGAATCCCACCTGAGTCGATTTGATTTTGCGGGTATATCCATAGTTAGACAACTTTTTTTCAAAAAAATTTTTTGAATGTTGCTCAGAATAGCTTAAAATAACAGGGTATACCGGAAATTTGAAGAAATATTCCCGTGTTAATGACAAAAGCGGCGTTGTGAAGGGTGAATGTTGCTTTTAAGCAACGTTAGGCCCTTTTTCACCTCAAATTGAAACCAAACCTGAGCTAAAATGTTGCGGTGAGTTAGAGCTAAAACGTATCCAAACTTCAGTGTCATCCCACATCTTCTCGAGGAGATAGCCTAGCACAAATGTAAAAAACCGGGTTTTTGGAGGTGCCATTTCGTCCCGTTATTGTGTATGCCAAGGAATTTCCGAAAGTTGTGAACAACGTATGAGGATATAGACTCACAACATCCAAATAGCTAATCTTTTCTCCTTCATTTATACAAAAGCGATAGAGGACCGATTCGACCGCCACTGAACGCATGTCTAGGATCCAACCTGTCCATATCAATGATTGAGTTGAAAAATTGACGCATTTCTTTATCTTTGAAAATTTCTTCACGTATTTCACATTCCCATTTTTGAAATTTCGATTTGTTTCAAAACCCCGAAAATTATGGTACAACATACGTTCATGTAAAAGTATTGGAATTTTTTAAACAGGTGTTTAATAGACGTCAATTGCGCAAATTGAGAGTTTAATAGAAAAACTTCCGCAAATTGGGAGTTTATGCGTCAGTGCAAATTACTCGACATTCTAAAAATAGAATTCCAAAATTTTTATACATACGGAACAAATAGCGAAAAACGAACGTCTGGAAAATTTTTTTAGTGAGGTAAATATTAAACATCTGTAATGTACATAAGTGATTATCTGAAAACCAAGAAGTTGGCCAGCATTCTTTTTTTAATAATTAGTAGGTAGGCGGTAGAAGCGCAGGGAGCAAAAAAATTTACCCCTAAAAAAACTCCAATTTTACAATTTTAAACGACCCATTTTAACAGGTCGCCAAGTCGGGTGCATAAATGTCGGGGTGCAATTATTAGCGCGAAAATGTCGGGGTACAAATATGAAAGTGCAAATGCCGGGGCACAGATGTGAAAATGCAAATGTCAGGGCACAAATGTGAAAATGCAAATGTCATGAGCTAGTATACTTTGTTCCTGTCAACCGACAAGAGCAAAAATGAAAAAAATTTTTTTTGAATTTTTTAACAAGTGACCCTTTAGGGGTAATTTTATGCGAAAAATCGATAGCGCGCATTCCCGAACCTTGAAAACGCTTCCTTGACCCTCATAAAAATCTGAAAATGTTTGATTTTCGCTTCAATATACCGATTCTTTCCCTGAATCAGGGTCAAGGAAGCGTTTTCAAGATTCGGAAATGCGCGCAATCGATTTTTCGCATAAAATTACCCCTAAAGGGTCACTTGTTAAAAATTTTTTTCATTTTTGCTCCTGTCGGTTGACAGGAACAAAGTATACTAGCTCCAAATGTCGGAGCGCAAATACCATGACGCAAAAATCCTCTCCCACCCAATTTTTTAAATTTAATCATTCAATCAAATTTACTATTGTTTTTAAGCTTTACGCAATTTTTTCTTCTATCCATTTTTTTCTAAAATAGACATTTTTTGAGCACGAGGTTCTGCTTAAAACAACAATATCATCTTACTGCGTAGGTTTTTATCCTCTCGTTTGGAACTTCATCCCCGTTGGCCAACTTAATTATTCTACTTTGGCCTCATGCCAANCGATCTAAATATATAGAAAAGATATGCAAAAAATATATAGAAAAGATATGCAACAGAAAAAATAACCATGCCACCGGAGACAAAAAAATAAAGCTTATGAGATCATCATTAGCTGGGATGTGTGAGAATAAAACAAAAAATGAACAAAAACAACTAAAAAGTACCTAACATAGAGATAAAATGGGTTGACGGTAGTATATGATTTTTTACTATAAGCCTATAGATGTTTCGATGTTAAAGCACTAGGACAGAACATACCTTACCTGTAAGTTAGGTTCTGAACGTAACTTACTGGTAAGTTATGTCCGGAACCTAACTTACGTTTTTGAAAATTTTCAAAGTGTAATAACTTTTTTGCCTTAGGGAATTTTGACATGGGGTCTTAGACATTTTTGTAGATCTCGATACGATCTACAAAAATGCCCAAAACTCCATGTCAAAATTCATTAAAGGGGAGTGCATAGGGCCCTTTCTCCAAAAATTTTTTTTTGAAAAATGACTTCCTAGGGGTAAAAATAGACTGAAAAATCGATTACGTACATCCCCGTCGCGTGAAAATGCTTTCTTCTTGTGTAAAGAATTAGTGTTTCCGTTTTTCCTTCATATATAAGGTACGATTCGTTTATCGGTAAGTTACGTTCAGGACATAACTTACCGGTAAGGTACACTCCGTCCTAGTGTCGATGTTAACCCGTAACCCGCATAGAAAAAAGGCCCATAATTATATACTGCCGTGAGCGGACAAATATAACAAAATATACAGGTAAGTGTTGAAAAGTTGTACTCGATAAAAGTGATTCATTTCGTCACCAAATGGCTGAGTTTTTCCAGACTTGAATGGAATTCTTTCAGGCGTTGTTCGATATCGTGTTTTTGTGCTTTCAAGTTTTGCATTGACTAAAAAATTTTCTTTATTAACTTGTAATAAAACAAAAAATTGGGGGAAAAGTGGATAGATTCACCCTGATTCAGGGAAAAATTTTGGGTTTTTGAAGCGAAAATTGTTATTTTGGAGTCGGAAATTTTTTTAATGACCCCTTTAGGGGTAATGCTTCCCAGATTCACCCTGAAAATGCTTCCCAGATTCAGGGAAAAATTGGGTTTTTGAAGCGAAAATTATAAGATATTTACATTGAAATTTGACGATTTTAGTGCAGTGCAAAAAATTCAAAAAAATTTGTGTATTACAACGAAAACATGAACCCAACTTCAAATTTCAAACGCAATTCTCTCGAAAACTACAACGATTCAGAGGTTGTCGTAAAAACGAAAAATGCACCATTTTTCATGATCTTTCTGAATATATTATTTTTAGGGGTTTTTTTTTGAGTAGACTAGATTCGAGAATGAAAAAAGTTTTTAACACTCTTACCGCTTTGTAAAACATGCAGAACATAGGATTCTCATCTTCCCCATTGTAGCAATTTTCTATTCCATCACAGAGCTCACTGGGCTTTAAACAAGACCACCAACGGCTTTTATTATTAGATGTTGGACATACTACCCGAGATCCTGGACGACCAGTTTCTGTGCATTCTAAAAATGAAGCACTTTAGGCTTGACTAGAATAGTATAGAAATTTTTTAGGAGGCACAGAGAAAAATTCGAGTGTAAAGAGGACAAGTAGTTTATAGGATGGCGTAAAAAAGTCCACCTTATAGTCGAAAATTTTTTCTGGCTATTACAGAACTTTTTATTGAATCAGGCAACTTGTATATTGAAACGAAAAGAAATGTGAATCCTTATATAGCTTTTTTGATGCATCCCTGCGTGGTCGTATGGCGGAAAAATCAGGATTAGTATTAACTAAGTTATTACTAATTCTTATTTTTCCGTCATACGATCACGCAGGGATGCATCAAAAAAGATATATAAGGATCTATGTTTCTTTTCGTTTCAATGTACACGTTGCCTGATTCAATAAAAAGTTCCATGGTAGCAAAAAAATTTCCACTTTACCGTTTTGTTCATGAATTTTGGACTCAAAAATTATTTTCCTAAAAATGATCTACTAGGGGTAATTCAATGCGGAGAATCGATTGCGAGTATTCCCGAAGCTTGAAAATGCTTCCCTGATTCATGGTCAGTGTATTGAAGCGAAAATAAAATTTATTCATTTTTTATATGAAAATATTCGTTTCTGGGGTTTTCGATGCGGAGAATCGATTGCGCGTATTCCCGAAGCTTGAAAATGCATCTAAAAAAGTTGATTTTCACTTCAATACACTGACCCTGAATCAGGGTCAAAGAAGCATTTTCAACTTCGGTAATGAAAGGAATCAATTCCCTGCATTGAATTACCCCATCATTTTTAGAAAAATAATTTTTGGGTCCAAAATTCATGAAGTGGGATTTTTTATATATTCAATAATTACCCGAAGGCCTCGTATCCGTGACACTTTTAATTCTGAATTTAACTTCATCTGTAGACGTTGGAGCTGGTGCACGATGGCGCTCATATATACTGTAAACTTTAAAGTCTCTGGTGGCGTGAATTTCTTTCTCGTCTGGAGTTTGTGGTTCACCAAGAGAAGTAAAATCTTCGTCCACTTGACTAGCGGCGATACCCAATAGTTCATCCATTCGATCGACTTTCTTATTTTCTGCATCGGCAAGAAATATATAATAAAGGAAGAAAATAGATAGAAAAGAATAGGTGGCCATTCTAAAAATAAGTAAACATGTTTAAAAAGTTAATAAATTAATTAACTCGTAAGTAACTTGTGAAATCCGCCATAACATGAAAAAATTTTTTTAAAGTTATGCCATGGAATATACCAACTTTTTTTATCAGGCAAAATCAAATCAACTCAAGTGGGATTTTGTACAAATGGGGACTTTTTCCGAGTGTAGCCGTTCTAGAAAATGAGATTCTTTCCTAGGTTTTAGCTTTAAATACAGCCAAACAATTCATAAACTTGTAATTTTCAAATTATAGGGAAGCTATCATTAGGGATAATTTTTGCTGAAGGCGTTTATGAAAATTTCTTGTTCAGCCTGTTATTAAAGCCCCAATCTTCGAGCTTGTTCAATGTATCATAGAAAAAACTTTGAAGCTAATTACTGTTTGCCATTAAGACGACGACAAACGTTCATAAAACGACAAAGTTCGAAAATACGAAATAACATGGTACAAGGGCCGTAGTTAGGAGCATGTGCCCATCCTCCAACTTTGTACTTTCTTAGGAAAACATGAAAATTCGTAGCTACTACACAATAGAGGAGTCACTCACGTGAAAAACTTTTCAAAAATTTTTTCTAGAAATGACTCATCTAGGTAAAAAAAAAATTTTCGACAAAAAATTGAGCTCAAATTCATAAATGAGCTATCCAAATCATAGGTCGGCAAGGGAAGGGGAACCTCCCCTTGACTCACTCACTCATGGACCCAACATTGAGAAGGGACCATCTCATCGGGGATCTCCTCCTCCTTGACTCACTCACTCATGGACCCAAAAGTGAGGGGGAACAACTCATCGGAGATCTCCTCCCCCTGGCCCACTCACTCATGAACCCAAAATTGAGGGACACCATCTCATCAGGATTCCCCTCCCCCACCTGGCCGACCTATAATCCAAATACGTATGTTTCAAATCAAAAATAATTTTACATAAAGATTTTCGAAATACTAATTACGTTATTGCTAAGAAGTTACTAAGAATANGTTTCAAATCAAAAATAATTTTACATAAAGATTTTCGAAATACTAATTACGTTATTGCTAAGAAGTTACTAAGAATAACAATTTTTTTAAACAAAAAAGTCTTTGTGCTAATTTAGTTTCACATGAAAGTGTTGGACTCCATTGTTTTGATTAAAAATTGTTGCCTTTGAAGTAAAAAATTGGTAAGAAAAATTCTTCATGACAAATTCGAAATTCCTCGTACGATTTGAGACAGGAAATTGATAAATCCGCTAAAAAATTTTTCTTTTGTTTTTCCCGAGGATTCAGAAATCTGATGAGTACAATTTTCCTAACTCATACGACCGTAAACACTATATGAACATTGAATTCTTATACAAAATTTCTTTTGTTTTCCCGAGGATTTCGAGATCTGATGAGTACAATTTTCCTAACTCATACGACCGTAAACACTATATGAACCTTGAATTTCTATAGGACTATAGTTAACATACAAGATTTCTGATTTCTTTTTAACGAAACACAAATCTCTTTGTTAGATTTCTACTACAATTGATTGTATTTTCTCGGAAGTTGGTTCCTAGAAAAGTAGAAGACGTTTGAAATGCGTATGATTTCTGAAGAGCTTTTATAGTAGTGAGTATAAAAGCATTGTTTTGAAAACTTTTGTGACCTCATACTTTGCATGAGCTCATATAAGTGACTAATTGAACTTAAAGGAGGGATCCAAAGTATGGCTAAGTAGAAAAATTGTTTAAGAATGACCTTTCTAGGGGTAATTTTGGCTAAAAAATCCAAAAAACACACTCAAAAAATACAAAAAAATTTTCTTGATCATGTTTTGGGGGTCAAAACCCAAAAAAACATAGGTTTTGACTCAAAACCTATGTTGTTTTGGGTTTTGACCCCCAAAACATGGGTTTTGAGGTCAAAAAATGCCCAAAACACGGTCAAGAAAATTTTTTTGGATTTTTCAGCCAAAATTACCCATAGAAAGGTCATTCATAAAAATTTTCTACCATACTTTGGACCCTTTTAAGGCCTATGAGTGGACAAGAGTTCCTATAGTAGTAATTTAAAGCTATTGTTTTTGACCACTTATATGAGCTCATACTTTGATGAGGTCATATAAGTGATCAATTGAACTTAAGGCTTATGAATGGACTTAATACTTGCGTTGGCATTCAACAGGAATGTCAAGAAAATAAACTTTACTACAGTGCGTCACAATTTCCCTTACAAGGAAATGGATGACTTGATACTCTCCATTTGGATGAAACCTAGCTAGTTTTGTTCGCCATACCCGATTTACTAGGAGAGATGACAAAATTTTCTGCCCATAGAACTTTTTCGATTTTCTATAAGATTGTGTGACTATGTAGGCTTGATTCGTATAGTAGACTCCCATGATTAAGTCTTTGAGGAAAATACGATGCTAAAAAGGTTTCTTACTCCACATTATAAGAATGCGATCAGAATTAGATTTGGATTTAAAGGACCAGTGCAACAGGCAAATCAATTTTCTGAAAATAAGCCTATCATGTAGAACTGCGTTCACTGATCATTTTTTATTTTTACACCATAGGGCGTAGGCCTCATTTTCATGAAGAAAAATTGCAAACAAGTAAGATGACAATTAAAATTCGATAAAACATAATGAAATTAAAGACATTTGTACCATATCTCCTCTGTAGCGCAGTGGCAAATCTATGAGTTTTTGCCTCAGAGGTAACAGGTTCGATCCCCTCCGGGGATCTTTTCTTTTTGTACTGACCCAGTCATCTCACTTTTTTGTAATTTTTCTCCTTGAAAGTGAGGTCTACGCCCTATGGTATAAAAATAAAAAATAATCAGTGAACGCAGTTCTACATGATAGGCTTATTTCTAGAAAATCGATTTTTCTGTTGCATTGGAGAAATTCATAGATCAAAAAACCGTTTTTTGACCTAAAGTAACGGTTTTTCGGTGCTATGAATTTTTCCTTAAGTCCAAATTTAAATCTGATCGCATTCTTACTAATAAATGTGAGGGTAGGGAATCTTTTTAGCATCATATTTTTCCTCATAGATTTAATCCTGGTGGATCTACTTTACAAATAGTCTTATATAGACAATCTTATAGAAAATCGGAAAAGCTCTATGGACAAAAAATTTGCCATCCCTCCTAGTAAATCGGGTATAGCGAACAAAACTAGCTAGGTTTCATCCAAATCTGAGAGTATCGAGTCGATCCGCTTCCTTGTTAGTAATAAATATAAAAATATATAGCAAATAAGCACAAGTAGGAATCCTTAGTCCAAGAGAAAGGAAACAAATAAATAAAATAGGAGACCACCCACGTGGGCTTTTATTTTATGAATAGACATCTAAAGGTCACTATTTTCATAAAAAATTTTCTATTTTCTGTTACAGAACTAAAAAAATTGGCATTTGTTGGCGCAGTGGCAAGTGGGGCGACAACAATGGGTTGATTTCATCAACGTAAAAATTTCAAATTTTAAGAGAACTAGCAAAGACATCGCTCGAAAATAAGCCTTCAAAACGTCTATACCGCGTCAAAAATTCAGCGCGAAAAAATACAGAAATTTGGAAAAATTCGAATTTAGCCCTTTTTATATAGTCCGTTTCACGACATAAGTTAGAAAAATTGGGGGTAAAATGGCGCAGTGGATAAAGAAGGCGATCGTCCGATCTGGCAAGTTAAGCAATGTTGAGACAGCAAGGTTCGTTTATTGCCTCTACATTCTTTTTTTGTTTTTACAGGGTGGCTAAAAAAAGTGGATTTTTGCGATTTTTCGACCAAATTTTCGCTAAAAATTTTTTTCTAAAATAACTCTATGGGGGGTTTTCTATGCGAAAAATCGATTGAGCGCATTGAACAATCTTGAAAACGCTTCCCCCTGACCCCAAAAAACCGGATTTTTGCAATTTTTTATGGTTTTTTGGGGTCAGGGAAGCGTTTTCAATGCGAGCAATCGATTCCTCGCCTAGAAAACCCCCATAGGGTTATTCTAGAAAAAAATTTTTGGCGAAAATTTGGTCGAAAAATCGCAAAAATCCACGTTTTTTAAGCCACCCTGTATAGATCTGAAACAGGATTAGTATAAATATATTAAGAAATAAAACCACAGAAAACTCTCGAAAAAATATTTAAAAAATAAGCATAATCGTAAAAAAGAATAATAGTAAATTTTCTAAAAAATAGTTTGAAGTTGGGCAAAAGTTTTCGGACCCGGACCTCTTGGCTATCATCCAAGTGCTACCTTTGTGCCACCGAGACCTTCAACTGATGCCCATTAATTTCTGGTGAAAAGAAATAGTTAAAAAATGATTTGAAAGTAAATTTTCACTTTAGAAAACTATTGTGTTTGTTTCGAAAAAAGTTGTGTTATTGTACTCTGACTTTAGCTTACACCAACAAAAAAATCTAATTTTTTACCTTAAAACCTTAAATCAGGTGTTCTAGTTAAGCACTGAATTAAAAAATGAATGCGAATATGAAACAGATATCTTCTAATATACTAGCAGAGATACTATTAGCAAGGTAGCTTTTTAGCTCCACCTCTTTAAGGCTGAAAGTTTCAAGCGATATCTTGGAATGTAGCCTTATGCTAATGGGCGGCGTCAGAGGAAGAGAAATTAACGAAGTACAGTTAGCGAACGGCCTCTAAAGAATAATTATTCCTGATCTTTTTGACACAATTTTTATGTTGCAAAGAGCGCAAAAAATCTGGCAAAAGAGTTTCAAAAGAGCATGATGTAAATATTTGATTCGAGAAAATTTGTGTTCTTGTACTTTGACTTGTGTTAGTATAATTGAGTAACGACTAGTGTTAGATCTCGTCCAGTCCCGAAAATCCCAACATGTTTTGGATCTCGTCGCGGAAGTTTTGCTCGAAACTCGATCCCGTACCGAAACTCAAATCCTGTCGAGATAAATTTACACCCCTAAAATGGGCAAAAAGTGATTAAAAATAGTGCATTTTTAGACTTGCCTTGAACTTAGGCTTAGCCTAAGCCCAAGGCTTAAGCCTAAGTCCAAGGCTTAAGCTTAGCCTAAGCTTGGCGTGTAAGACTTCTCAGATATTGTTGTCCAAAGCATCATTTGACAAAATTTCTAACTGTCAATTTCCGAACGAGCAAGATTCGGAAGTTTAATTCAATAACACAAAAAATAGGAGATACTACACAATAGGGGGGGGGCCACTCACGTGAAAAAATTTTCAAAATTTTTTTCTGGAAATGACCCCTCTAGGGGTCAAAACATGCGGGGAATCTGAATTTGACATTTTCGAAGATAAAAAAAACGCTTCCTGATCCAGGGAAGGCTCGTGTATTTAAGCGAAAAGTTAAAATGCGATTTTTGCGAGTTTTCACTTTTGTTAATTTTCAGAAAATTCCAACCATTTTGAGCATTTTTTGCAAAAGAACCTATATGTGAAACTTTTTCCTCATTCATATCAACGCAAATGAAGTTGGAAATTTTTGAATGTGTATTGAAACGAAAACATTGGACTTTCGTTTCAATCACAGAATCAGGTTTTCGTTTTAATAATCCAAAACAATTTTCAAATTGGATAATTTTGGTGTCATTTTATTCGCCTCACAGATTTATCAAAAATTGCTACAATGTTCACTTTATGAAAATTTAAAAAATGGATGCAAAAATAGAATTTTACGTCAAAATTCTATATATTGAAACGAAAGTCCATTGTTTTCGTTTCAATACGCATTCAAAAATTTCCAACTCCATTCGCGTTGATATGAATGAGGAAAAAGTTTCGAATATAGGTTTGCAAAAAAATTCTCAAAAATTTGCAAAAAATGCTCAAAATGATTGGAATTTTCTGAAAATTAGCAAAAAATAACAACTTTTGTCTAAGTATACTAACCTTTAATTTAAACAGATCAAACCTATTATTTGAGTAATTGGTTAAATGTATGAGTAAAGGGTTCTTGATAAAACTAGTACAGGGTGTATAAAAAAAACCGGAATTTGGGCGATTTTTTCATGTTTTTTAATCGAAATTTTTTTTTCGAAATCCTAAAATGACCCATATAGGGATAATTTTATGCGGGTAATCGATTGCGCGCATTCCCAAAGCTTGAAAATGCTTTCCAGATCTTGATTCAGGAAAGTAAGTATGTAAATTTAATATTTTTCGCTTTTAAATACACACTTATTTTCCTGAATCAGGATCTGGGAAGCATTTTCAAGCTTCGGGAATGCGTGCAATCGATTTTCGACATAAAATTACCCTTATACGGGTCATTTTTAGGATTTTTGAAAAAAATTTCGGGTCGAAAAAACATGAAAAAATCGCTCAACTTCCGGTTTTTTATACACCCTGTAGTAAAGGCAAACAGTAATCTATGAGTACTTTAAGCCTATAATTTAAACTTAAAATTTCTCTTTAAAGATGAAGAAATAGTTTCTTAGAAATACAGGAAAAAATCAGAAAAGTTCTAATAACCCGTAATTATATTCAGAATATGAACATTTATGCAGAATTTGAACATTTCACACGTAGCGAGAATTTCATTTTGGATGGGGCAATTTTACATCCCCACCTTATGTTTGTTAAAGTTAATTACACGATCTCTATAAAGATGAAAAAATAGTTTCTTAGAAATATTGGAAAAAATCAGAAAAGTTCTAAAGGTTGTTTTTAGGAAATGCCGAGTTGCGGATTTGTGAAAATTCAAATTGAATCGATTTTCGTTTCAATATTCAAACTATATTGCAGTTCAGGCAATTTTTGTGAAAGCTTTCATTCAATTTGATCATCAACTTCAAACCCTATAGGCTCCGCGTTGCAATTGCCAAATCCGGTGATCTTGGTCTTAAAAAATTCATCATTAACCATATTTTGATGAAATAGAACGATTTTCTCGATCAACTTTCAAAAAAGCCTCTAAAAATGGCATCGAAAAGGCGACAAAATTCGCAACATTTTCGATGCCATTTTTAGGGGCTTTTTTGAAAGTTGATCGAGAAAATCATTCTATTTCAACAAAATATGGTTAATAATGAATTTTTTAAGACCAAGATCACCGGATTTGGCAATTGAAGCGCGAAGCCTATAGGTTGTGAAGTTGATGATCAAATTGAACGAAAGCTTCACAAAAATTGCCTGAACTGCAATATAGTTTGAATATTGAAACGAAAATCTATTCAATTTGAATTTTCACAAATCCGCAACTCGGCATTTCCGAAAGAACAACCTTTGCCAACCAGGGCTGTAGCGGAACAGGTTCAATGGCCGGAGCCGGAATCGTCGAGTACGGAAACGGAACCGAAACCGAGAAAAAGGCCGGAATTTAACGGAACCAGAACGGAAATACAGCCGAAAGAGTTGTTTTTTCTTCCCTGGATTTTCTCCCCTGAGATCTAAAAGTCAAATGTCATACTTGCTCGAAAGAGTTCGATATTAAAGGGGGGAACCACTTTCATCAGAAAATCCGGTTTTTCGAAAAAATCGAAAAGAAATTTTTTCTGATTTTCTTCTAAAAACCGACTTTTTTCGAATAATTGCTAGGCGAAACATCGATTGCGCGCATTTTCGAAGGGTGGAAAATTAAGTTTGACCCTGAAAATCAGGGTAGAACTGTGTTTCAACACGAAAATTTTTTTCACTTTTCTTCTAAATACCGATTTTTTCGGGTAATTTCTAGGCAAAAAATCGATTGCGCGCATTTTCCAAGGGTAGAAAATTAAGTTTGACCCTGAATCCGGATCAAGGAAGCTTTTTCACGGTTCGAGAATGCGCTCAATCGATTTTTAAGCGGGGAATCGGATGCGCGCATCCCGAACTCTGAAAATGTTTCCCTGAACCTGATTCAGGGAAGGGATTATGAGTAACGAAGGAAAAATTTTTTTTCGATTTTTGACCCTGGGGGACCCCTTGATCCATAATATTTATTATTCATTTTTTCGATTTCGGGGGATCTATAGACCTTGTTGCCCTCCTACGTGCCTGGCTTCATCTATCATTTAAAAAAACCGCATCGAAAAATTCTTTGCCCTTGTCGATATATTCCAATTTTACTAAAGTACCCTCTCTATTTGATCACAATGAAAAAGCTCCAGAAGATCCCTTTTGGATCTTCTGGCTTCTCTGAAGCTTTAGTCGAGTCGACGACAATTTAGGCTATTTTTTAGTTGGGAGGAGGGGAGGGGGTCCCAAAACTTGTAATTCCGATGATTCTATTGACATATGTTAAAAGAATGGGGTCATCCAGATATTACGTAATCATGTTGGGGGGGGGGGGGG
>OZJO01025999.1:0-12452 GCA_900406225.1 Acrobeloides nanus | reverse complement strand
ATATGGATTTAGCTGGCCAGAGATATGCCCACTTGAAGTTTGACCTAAAGCTCAAAAGGCCGACCTACCGTACAGGGGTACCAAAAAGTCGGATTCAAAAACGGACTTCAAATTCGTGTTCAGCGACCCCGAAAACCTAGGGTATACCACGGTTTCAAAAATCGATTCGAATTTTCGTTACTATGGCCACCCTAGGTTCGACATTTCGGGACATCGTCTCTTAATAAGGATAATTGACGAAGCCCAAAATTCCCATTTTCCATGTATATGTTTAAATTAAGATTTATATTCTTAAAAAAACCAAAATTATGTAAAAGTACCTTTATTTAAATTATTGAAGTATTGATAAGGCAAAAATTTAATGAAGATGAAGAAAGAGGGTTTTATGATCATTTAATCATGTGTTTACATATTTGTGTTTAAAGAGATTTCAAAAGTCAGAAAAAAAGAAAAAAGGTAAACAAATATTTAATCTTCTTAGGAGGGGGCAGGGGGCCAAGACCCCAAAACTATTAAATGTAAAACTGTTCCTAATCGTCTCATTATAATTGTCCAAAATATTGAAAAAATTTTAAACAATCATAATGGTTCCCCTTATGATTTTTCACCAAAATTTCATTTTTTTAAACAAAAATGTACATTGTTTCAATTTTGTCACTAAAAATGGCATTTTATGTGGAGCATGGATACATTCCCGAAAACCCACCAAGCGTTGATACTGTTATGCCAGACTCTAGTTTTGGGGGCTTGGCCCCCTGCCCCCTCCTAAGAAGATTAAATATTTGTTTACCTTTTTTCTTTTTTTCTGACTTTTGAAATCTCTTTAAACACAAATATGTAAACACATGATTAAATGATCATAAAACCCTCTTTCTTCATCTTCATTAAATTTTTGCCTTATCAATACTTCAATAATTTAAATAAAGGTACTTTTACATAATTTTGGTTTTTTTAAGAATATAAATCTTAATTTAAACATATACATGGAAAATGGGAATTTTGGGCTTCGTCAATTATCCTTATTAACATCTATAAATATTAATCATATAAAATTTCCTTCTACAGAATCTTTTTATTATTTCGATCAAAATGATTTTGAAAATAATTCTGAAGCTATAGCTACTACTCAACATGCAATTATATGTCGATATAAACATACCTCTAGTGGGAGAAGTATTGTTGTGAAGAAAATTTTAATCCCATTTAAGTTAAGACATGGTTAGTTCACCCCACTCACTAAAGTATTATATAAGGTAGCGCAACAAATCACACTTTTATGATTTCTCGATTTTTTCAAAAATTTTCAAGTTTTTAAATTTTAACCAAAATAACTATATGGGGGTTTTTCTATGAGAGAAATATATTGCGTCATTGCCAAATCTTGAAGGTGCATAACTGATGATTATTTTCGCAAAAAATGTGAAAATAAGCTAATTTAGGATCAGGGAAGCAGATATGGGCAGGGGGTGAATATATTTAACAATATATTTAACACCCACGATCCAATGCAAAATATTCTTAAGAAAATGGTTAAAAACAAGAGGCACTATCCAAAACTTTAAATATTTCTTGAGAAATTTGTGAACCCACTATCCAAACTCTCCAAAATGTTCAAACCCTTGCTCATGTCTGCAGTGAAGCGTATTCAAGATTCGGCAATGCGTGCAATTGATTTTTCTCATACAACCCCCTATAAGGTTATCTTGGTAAAAATAAATAACTTAAAAAATATTGAAAAATCGATCAAAAAAAGCAAAAAATCTTTGTGCCACCATGTACCGTAAAACTTCTAATAGGACCCCATGTAAACGTAAAAATTCTCTTAAAAATCGAGTTTAAATCGAATTTCTTCGAGCGAGCACTTTTTGGATAGCCCTGAGGATAGGGAATATGCTATATAAAGAATTATTGAAAAATATTTTATTTTCGTCGAGATATGGCCTTTTGAATTTTTTTAAAATTTAAAAAATTTTAAGCCTTACATTCAAAAATCCACCAAAAATCAAAATTAAGTCGATTTCCTTCGAACTACCACTTTTTGGATAGCTAAGCGTATGAGGAACATTATGTAAAAGAAATTATTAACAGTGACTTCGATTTCACGGAGATATGATTTTTTGAAAAAAATGTCATTTTTTCAACTTTTTCAAATTCAAAGGGCCATAACTCAGCGAAAATAAAATATTTTTCATTAATTTCTTTTATAGAACGTTCCTTTCTACAGTAACTATTCAAAAAGTGGTCGCTCGAAGAAGTCCGATTTAAACTCGATTTTTAAAAAAGCAATCATTAACACCTTCTAATAGAGCCCCATGGGATTCTATTAGAAGTTTTACGATAATTTCTAATTTTTATAGAAAATATAACGGAAAAATTAAAAAAATTGTTAAACGAAATCGAAATCCATTGTTATTTACCACTTTCACCTCACATAATCGAATTCTATGGGTTATGTTTTCATAAATCTGATCGAAAAGCGGAAGCCCATCTTCTCATTTGTATCGAACGTATGGATTTATCAGCATATGACCTATACATGCTTATTCATCAACGTAACGTTCAATTTCCAGAAGCTTTAATCGCATATATTACAATAGCAGCAGTCGAAGCTTTAGATTTCCTTCAACAAAAGGAGGTATATCATAGAGATATTAAACCACAAAATATCCTATTGAATCGAGAAGGGGAGATTAAATTATGTGATTTTGGTGAATCAAAACTTATCAAAAACTCCATTGCGAGTTCGTATGTTGGCACGATACCTTATTGGCCTCCAGAGAGGTTTAAGGCCGTGCAAAGATATAGTATCGAAGCGGATATTTGGAGTATCGGCATAACTATGGCAGAATTAGCTTATGGAAAACTACCATATATCGATGAATTTGGTAGGGCTATTAACGATATAATAGCATTACAAAGAGCTATAAAGGATATCACTTCGACTGTTATAGTCGAACGTTGTTTTAAACAGCATAATTATTCTAAGAATTTAAAAGATTTTGCTTGTTTATGTCTTAGTGAAGCTGAAAGCCGACCGAAATCATGTGAATTAAAAAGGGCAACACTTTATCAACAATATCAAGGTGTGGTTAATACGTCAGTAGTTAAACAACATTTAGTAAGAGATATTTTATCTAATTCATTTTGTAACCTTTAGGAGAACCTTTTACCTGATGACATAAGTGATAGATTGAGTGTTTATGGTTCGATTCATTCTTCAACTGGTAACGCCGCTAATGGTTCCTTACAAGGAATTTCTATCCATGATAGCGAATTTCCCATAATTAAAAATACAATGAGAGGTCGGCGTCGCACCAATTTTGATAATCAATTTTACGGTTTTGCAGCAGAAATGTTTACATTTTTGTTTCCAACTGTACCCAAAAGTGCCGCGGAAGTTATTCAATTAATTTGCAAAATTCTAACATATTTTATTGCCTTATTAATTTATGCGTTCTTAATTTTTATTATTATTGGTACTGGTGTTGCAGCCCCTAAACGTTTATTTGGATGGGCAGACGATATCGGTGTTGGAGGTGGTGGTGGCGGCGATGGAGGTGATGGAGGAGATGGAGGCGGTGGTGATGGAGGAGGTGGTGGAGGGGAGAGATGGAGAAATTACAACAGTTTTTTGCATTTGAGACCTTTAAGAGTGCCTATTATTAATGAATAGTTTTATTTATTTTCCCTTTTTTAAATAAACGTGTGTTAAAATTATATCCCAGCAACATAAATAATTAACAACCCTCTGCAAGGTTGTAGATTTTTCGAGACGTTTATTGAGATACTCTTTTCGAAACAAAAACGTGCTTTTTAAGACTGATTTTAAGAGGTAATGTCTCGAAATATCGAAGATGGGTCTTAAGGGAGTGGGAGTACGCCATTGTTTTTAGCCATTAATATAAGGGTTTTTCGACATGGGGGACATGAGTCTGAACGAATTTAGTAGAGAAAATCAACCTTTTGACCACTGGAAGACACCCCACGATGGACATACCCCTAAAATGGCTCAAAAACTTTTTATTCCCTGAATCAGGATCAGGCAAGCATTTTCATGCCTCGGCAATGTGTGCAATCGATTCCCCGACTAGAAAAACCCTATAACGGTAGAAAATTTCATCAAAAATTGACTTATATAGCCAGATATCAACATTTTAAAATTAAGTTCCAACATTGAAAAACATCAATTTTTTGAAAAAGTCTGGATATTGACACGAAAACATGAGTTTCAAAAAGATCGATTGGATCGTATTCACCATACACTCTTACCCATTACTGAAAAAAATTTCATCGAAAACGGATGAAAAATGATGAAATTAGAGCATTTTTTGAGCCGCAAGGACTTATCGAACAACCCAATAGAAAATGGAAACGAGAAAAAGCTTCGCAAGCTTTTTAAAAATTTTGATTTTTTCAATAAGAAAACTTAATGCAAATTTCCCTGAATCAATAAAAAGTTGTGTATTAAACGATTATTTTTTTGAAGACTTTTTTCTCATTTTGGAACACTGTGAGTAGCTCTCGATTCGTAGATAATGTTTAAAAAAAGAATTATTCAAATTGATAATGTCCTGCCTAGAGAATCAGTTTTTTCCACAATACTTTTTTGTTTTATTGAAACGAAAACTTTTATTCGTTTGTTCTGCCGCCATTTTTTTCTACACTTTCCCCCTCCGTGCTGTATAACTCCCCAAGAACTAAAACTTTTTTGGACTCCTGTTTTGACCCCCACTTTTAAAAATGTCGAAATTTTGCAAAGTAACGAAAAGCTACTGATCCGCCTTTTCACAATTTGCCTATTTTACAAAGTAACAGAACGCTAATAACCCATTTTATCACGATTTTCCAATTTTGAAATTAACGGGACGCTACTAACCCACTTTGTCACAATTTCCATTTTGCAAAGTAACGGAATGCTAATACACATTTTGCCGATTTTGAAAAGTAACGTTTCGTTACTAATCCACTTTGTCACAATTTACCAAAAAGTAGCGATTCAATGAAGACCCCCTCCCCCATTATTTTTTGTGCAAAATTTCGATTTTCTCGAAAATGGGGGTCAAAACAGGGGTCCAAAAAATTTTTAGTTCCTAGGAACTTATAGCATATTTGAGTAATTTCCAACTAGTTTTGACGATTTTCCACTTTTAGCCAAAATTTTACGCGCGGTCAGTTGGCTTTAACTGTGACCCCGTTTCCAAATAGTCATTCACTAAAAAATTGTTGTAGATCTTTGATTCATTTGGGCTTATCATATTTGTTAACAAAATAGTGTGCAATTAAAACATTTAGAAATAAGAAGGCTAGAAATTCGAATCAATCGTTACTCATCTAATTTCATAACATTGAGTTGATAACTTTAGCTTTCAGTTGTCATATGCAATTCCATTTTGATCGTGCGACTTTTAAATGGAATTTTATTTATTAATGTTTTATACAGAGTGATCAATAATTTACTCATGTATTTAAAGCTCGCCAAAATAGAGTTTAAGTCCATTTCATTCGCCCGATAGCTCATTCAATAGCCACCGTCACCGAATTTTTTTTAGGAAAAAAATAATTAAAAAATATTTTATTTTCAATTTTTTAGCCCAAAAATACTAAAAAATTACAATTTTTTGAAATTTTCTTTAATTTCAAAAATTTGCCAAAAATCGAGTATAAGACGGATTTCTTCGAGCAACGGCAATCTTGAAAGATGGGAATCTGAGGGATTTTTTACAAAAGAAATTATTGAAAAAGCTTTTAAAATCGCGAAGATATGATTTTTTGAAAACTTTTTTTCAATTTTTGCACTTTTTTTACAAATGGAAGACATCGAAAAAAGTATAATGTTCAAAAAATCATATCTTCACGATTTTAAAAGCTTTTTCAATCATTTCTTTTGTAAAAAATCCCTCAGATTCCCATCTTTCAAGATTACCGTTGCTCGAAGAAATCCGTCCTATACTCGATTTTTGGTAAAATTTTGAAAATAAGGAGAATTTCAAAAAATCGTAATTTTTTTAGTATTTTTGGGCTAAAAAATTGAAAATAAAATATTTTTTAATAATTTTTTTCCTAAAAAAATTCAGTGACTGTGGCTATCGAATGAGCTATCAGGCGACTGAAATAAACTTAAACTCGATTTTTGGCGAGCTTTTTAAATACATGAGTAAATTATTGATCACCCTGTATAATACAATATATGGCTGCACTTACAATGCCATGTATTTTACGCGTGTATTTTCCACTGTATAAAATACATGTCATCGTAAGCACACTTTATGTAAACTACATTTTCATGGCGGACGAAAGTGTGCAAAAAGTTGAATCAGGTCTAAGAATTCGTTTTTAGACCTGTTTCAACTTTTTGCACACTTTCGTCCGCCGTGGTGTATTTTACATATTATAATTTACATATTCTAGGGCAATCGAAACGAGAACGAACAACTCGAAACTCAAAAATTCTATTTTTATTAGGATTTTTAAAATTTACATAAAAAGCAATTGCAGCATGTTATTCGACTTTATGAGACGAATAAAATGCTGTAATTGCTTTTTATGTTAATTTTAAAAATTCTAGTAAAAATAGATTTTGTGAGTTTCGAGTTACCCGTTTTTCGATTCGAGTCAACCGTTTTGAGTTACCCTAGAACCAATTTACACAGCAAATCCCCGTTTATTTTATCAGAGTTTGCTTACAACTACGTGTTTTACTACCCGAACTGACTTTAAGCAAATCTGAGATAAGAAAGTTCGGTCCTAGTTTCTCTTTATGAAATTTGTATTTTAAGCATATTTTTATTTCAAAAATGTTGAACGAAAAATTTTTGCAAAAAAATTAAATTTTGATTGAAAATTTTAGAAAAGTTTTCCTGCTCTCATTTCTGTAAGTTCCTGTTGTTTTTTATTGTTCCTGTTCCAATTTGGTTTTCCTGTTCTTGGACATGTCCCATTCCGTTAGTTGCTTAACAAAAGAGTATAATTTAGATGATAAAAATTGTCCGTGCCCAAAATCCCATTGTAATATCAAATCGTACACCAACCGTTATAACTATTACGATTAAGCATGTAAACAATAAAACAGAAAAATACACAATTCATTCTAAAAAAGATGTTATGTTTCATACAATTTTCGATGGCGATAAAATATTGTTAGACGAATATGACGGAATAAATATATCGAGTGGATGGTGTCATAATTTTATTACTGGTAAAAATAAAACAATATATGTACATGGATTTAAAAAATATTGCGAACTATATATTATCCGACAAGACTATTTTTTGTTACGACTTTTTCAAGATTATGGACCGTCTAAAAAATATAGACCGTCTAAATCAAGTAATATTTACATGTTAAGAGGCGATGTCTCGAAAGTTTGAACTTTTTGGGGTTGCCGCGGCACTAGGCGAACTGATGATAGAATATGAAATTTAGGACCAAAATAAATACATTGATGCATTTGAAATGGTGTGTAAACTTTAATTTTTTGCAAAAAATAAAAAATGGTTTAAAATTTAAAAATAGGATAAAAATTAAAAAATTAATAAAAAAATTAAAAAATGGGCTAAAATTTTAAAAATTCATAAAAAATAGTGTTAAAATTTTAAAAAAATTAAAAATGGTAAAATTTTTGTTAAATTCTTTAAAAAACTTTAAAAATGGGTTAAAAATTTTAAAAATTAAAATGTATGTTTAAAAATTTTTTTAAAAATAGACGCTCGGAAGCAATCGGAGAGGGCGGATGACTTAGTACTCCGATCGGAAAATCTCCTCTCATCTACGAGCGCGATTCCGTTCCCCCAGTTTATATTCTCAATAACGAAGATTGAATCTTAATGCATTAAACTATTATGAACATGGTCATCACAAAAGCTTTGGAAGCTTTTGCCAAATTTGGATGGTGAAAAATTATTTTAATTTAAATTTTCTAATAATATTTAATTTAAATTTATATAAAAACTAATTTAAAAAAATTTTTCAATATGCTCTATTTAATAGCGCCGGATGCGGCCGGTCCAAAAATAATGACGGCCGGCCCGTGAGAAATGAAGGCCAGCCGGGCCGCCATTTACCCGGCCCTTTTATAAGCCTACATACCACTTCAAATGCATCAATGTGTTTATTTTGGTCCCAAATTTCATATTTCATCATCAGTTTGCCTAGTGCTGCAAGAAGTTCGAACTTTCGAGATATCGTCTCTTAAAAAGAGTTTTCAATCATATTTAGTTATACGGTGCTATTTGGACCCGTCCATACTTTTTGCTTCTTTTATTAAACCTTTAACTAGTACAAATCTTTACATTGGTATAGAATTGGCAAATGCATTGCAAAACTCTGAGCATTTAAAAGAATTCTCTCAACTTAAATCGTTTATCATTCAGGAAGTTGAATGCTTACAAGAAGTTTTCCGCTTATTAGATATTTTTATTCGGTAAATGTAGTTAATACAGGGTGGGCCAAAAAAGTGGATTTTTATGATTTTTGGAGCCCGAAAATTTATTTTTCTAAGGGTAATTTTATGTGGGAAATCGATTGCGCGCATTCCCGAATTCTGAAAATACTTCCCTGGGCCTGATTCAGGAAAAAATTGGGCTTTTGAAATTGCGAAAAATGACGAATTTCGCTTCAAAACCCAATTTTTTCCTGAATCAGGATCAGAGAAGCATTTTTACGTTATTAATTCACCCTGTATATACAGGGTGTGCGGGAATTATCCGACTCCCTATTGTCGGATACTTTTCACCATAACTTTTGTTACATCGGAGCTAGTGTCGAATAGGTACTCCAATAGCCAGCATAAAGTTTAACACTGGAACGGTTGGTTGTGTTGCGAGCAAAAGATGGGCTGCCAGGCGTTGAAGGGAGGAATTGAACGTACCTTAAATTTTCGATGTTATACAGTGGGAAGATGTCTTGGCCACTGAGCCATGGCAGCCGGCAAGCTTGTTGGTGTTGCTTGCCTAGTCGTCTTCGAACTGTGTTCCGAACAGGTTGAAACAAATGATCATACGTGTAGAGGAACTCACGCTGAGCACATATATATTAAAAAAATTTCAAAAAAAGTTCTATGGAGGGTCCAACGGCGCCTCTGAAGTTTGCTATATATGAATTTTGACACATCGGTAGTAATTTTAAGATTTCTCAGTGCAGTGAGCTCTTGAGGGGATGATATATAGCTTACTAGAAAGCTGAGATCCAGTGCTACAACTTTTGTTAACATCATTTTGCATCGAAATCGCGATAGAAAAAAGTTCAAGGCCAATCTTTCCAAAAATGTGAGATTTTTGGACCCCCCAAAATTCAGTTTTTGACCAATTCAAGTGCGTAAACGGCTTTTCGATGTCTCGATATCTTCACAAAGTTGAAGATTAGACTGCCAGCTATTGTTTGATAGGTCGATCATGGAGTCTCGATGAGTATGGCCCGAGATTGGAGGCTCTAAAGTTGAAATTTTTTATCATCTCAAAATCTGAGCATATGAGAAAACCCTTATTCTTAACAAATCTTTCTTCATATAAGGCAAATTGAAATTTTATTTATTGGAAATACATAAAATAACAAACTTTTTTTGAAATTTTTTTAATATATATGTGCTCAGCGTGAGTTCCTCTACACGTATGATCATTTGTTCCAACCAACCGTTCCAGTGTTAAAGTCCCAGAAATCATGTTCAAACTATGGTTTTTCTATTTTGTGGTGAAATTTTATTTTTTTCTATATCAAATATGGAACAACAAAACAATATTTACAGTCAAAATATAACAAAATAAGCAAAATAATCAAATATTACATGGATAAAGCTCGGAAACATGGTTTCAAAAATTAAAGAATACTTCATCCGTTTCTCCAAAGAGTTCGCGCCAGTGATGAAAGTATTATATTATACTCTTAAAGTATAATATATTTTTATATTATACTTTAATCTGAGCTTAAGTATAATATAATATTCTATTATACTTTAGCATTTTACTAAAGTATAATATTATATTATATTATACTTTATTATACTATTAAAGTATAATATTTTATAAAAATTGATATTTTTACTGGTAAATAAGATTTAAAAAATTTGAAATTATCCAAATCTTATTTACAGCTTGGCTATTGTATGTAAAAATGAAAATTTATTAACTGATAACATTTAAAACATAATACAACTCATTAAAGGGGGTGCAGATCTGGGCTTATTCTCGAAAAAAAATTTTTTCTCAATTTAAAAAATATGACCTTTATGGGAGTAATTTTATGTGAGAAATCGATTCCGCGCATTCTCGAAGCATGAAAACGCTTCCTTAATCTTGATTCAGGGAATGGGGTGGGTGTATTGAAGCGAAAATCAAATATTTTCAAATTTTTATGAGAAAACCGTCGATTCTTAGGTTTTTCTAGGCGAGGAATCGATTGCGCGATCTCCCGAAGCATGAAAACGCTTCATTGACCCTGATTCAGGGAAAGAATCGCTGTATTGAAGCGAAAATCAAACGTTTTTGGATTTTTATGAGAAAATCGTCGATTCTTAGGTTTTTCTAGACGGAGAATCGATTGCACGCATTCCCGAAGCTTGAAAATGCTTTCCTGACCCTGATTCAGGGAAATGAGTGTTTTGTATTGAAGCGAAAAGATGACAATTTTGGATTTTTCTTCTAAAATCATCGTTCTAAGGGTTATTTTATGCGAGAAATCGATTCAGCGTAACCCCGAAGCGTTGCGGTTGAAACATAATTTTTCAAGACCGATAGTCAAGGATGTATTTTATGGCTTCGAGGATGCACTGAATCGATTTCTCGCATAAAATAACCCTTAGAACGATGATTTTAGAAGAAAAATCCAAAATTATCATATTTTCGCTTCAATACAAAACACTCATTTCTCTGAATCAGGGAAGCATTTTCAAGCTTCGGGAATGCGTACAATCGATTCTCCATCTAGAAAAACCTAAGAATCGACGGTTTTCTCATAAAAATCCAAAAATGTTTGATTTTCGCTTCAATACAGCGATTCTTTCCCTGAATCAGGGTCAATGGAGCGTTTTCATCTTCGGGAGTGCGCAATCGATTCCCCCCCTAAATAACTTGGCATTAAGTAATTGCCATTTTGTTCTATTCTTTTTGACGTTAATGAAAGCGTGTAGGCATCGAGAAAAGGGTATCAAGGCGATTGAAATTTTGATTAATCATGTGGCGGATATCAATGCATTTGCTATGCCAAAACAAAATCTTCGGACACACTATGCGGTTTTGAGTGGCTGTATTCTGTTGATCGCTTATTTGCTTGAGGTATAGTCAATAAGTCAACAACGAAAAAAACATGCAGCACATCAATATCATTTCCCTGATTCAATAAAGGTTGTTTATTGAAACGATTGATCAAACATTACAAAATTGAAAAAAAGTGAAAAATTCGTTAAAAATTGCAAAATTAAAAATTTCGTAAAATCTCTTTTTTGAACTAGAGTTATTTTATTTTATTAATATTTACCATTAAAAATGTCAATCTTTATAGAATATTATACTTTAATAAAATATTATACTTTAAAAGTATAATAAAGTATAATATAATATAATATTATACTTTAAAAAAATACTGTACAATGTAAAGTATAATATAATATTTTTATGAAAATGCTAAAGTATAATATAATATAATATTATACTTTAATGGTATAATTTAAAGTATAAAATATTATACTTTTATCACTGGTTCGCGCCATAAAAATTCATCGATGTGACTCTTCAGTTGTAAATCATGAATGCCTTTCTTAGCTCGATCATGGACTTAAAGCATCGGCTCTGAATGAATAGAGCTTCCGGAGTGACAACCTTTTTTTGATCAAATTTTTATTTTTGTTTGCATAACATTATAGTACGTAAAGTGTTGAGCAACTTTTGTTTTTGGGGTCCCATTAGATTCGTTCACTGGTTGGAGATTGATCCAGTACCAAGTTGAAGACCAGGATTTTTTGGTCTTACAGGTAAGCCGGATCTGAAAAAATTCTATCTTTTCAAGGATAAATCGTTTTGACTTGAAATCTTTTTTATTTTTCAGGGCTACGCACGCGCTACGTTTCTATACACTTTCCATAGTCAGTGGACTTCAGGAAAGTTTTCTCTTTAGGTTTGAAGGAGCATGCCTATACATTTTTATACCTGTGGGAACCCCCAAATTTTCACATAAATTGGTCTGTCTCAGCAAGAGAATTCCAGTACCTCCTAATTTTTGCATATGTCAAACCTTTCAACTAGCTCAACAAAACTAAGCAATAAAAAATTCAAAATTTTAGTGCTTAGGGGTCCACTCGAGCCTTTGAAGATGGTGGATCTGAAGAAGGTCAAAAATTAAAAATTCTTTAGATTAGTAAAATTTGCCATAATTTATATATATTCGGGAAATTCATGAAAAATGGAGCATTTTTTGTTTTTACAGTAAATTCTGAATCGTTATAGTTGTCGAGATAATCGCGTTT
>OZJO01025997.1:0-25369 GCA_900406225.1 Acrobeloides nanus | reverse complement strand
TGGCAGAAGATTCTAAATAAGGATTGCTAGAAGGGCAAACAGTGCTGTTTTGGCATATTGGAGCTGATCTGTACCATGCACATTTCGGTTCAGCATGAACGAAATAGATCAGAGCAGCGAAAATAAGTAGATGCGTAAAATTTGACATCTAAATAAATTTACATTATAACAAGACCAGAACAAAAAATTTTAAAATTATTTTATATGAAAGCACTTGTACCAAGAAAAAATCTCCAAACACTGATCACTCTTTCCAGAAACGACATGCTTTATGAGATACTGTGCCCATAAAAATTTTTATTGTTAGTCTTTCTGCTTTGACAGAGTGGGTCGAAAAGGACAAAATCTATTTATTTTATTATAATTTTTAGAGCCACCCTGTAAAATAGCATCACTTAACATCGTATAAAAGTATGAATAAGCACTTTTATGGTTTTTATTAAGTCAAATGAATCATCATCATTTTGTTTAAATGATATCATTTAATACCATAAGTGAATCGTGCCGATGGGAATACATCTTCTACGTAAAAAATGGTGAGGGAGGTCTCCCCCGCTTAAAATCGGCCTGAAGGAAAAGGTGTACTTTTTTGGTCAAAAATGGCTTTTTTAAAACAATTATTAATTTTTTTTGGTCAAAGATTACAGCTTTTTATCAAAAAATGGAGATTTTTTCTTCAAAAATTGCGCATTTAAGATTTAAAAGTTATACCCCTAAAGAAAAGGAGAATAGTTCGACCCAAGGGGAAAATGAGACATGAGACACCGAAGCCTTTTATAATTGGAAAACCACCACCTACTAAGGAAAGCTATCTTGTCTCACCAATAGAAAATGAGATACAAGTTTTATATATCAGGTGTAGGATTAAATCGCCGCGCATGGGTTTATCTTGCTAGGGAAAACCGTTTTCGATGAAATTTTTTCAGAAGTGGGTAAGGGACACATTCAGGAAGAGGATGGTGGTGCTAACTTGGGGAAAAAAAGATGCAGGGAAAAAAATTTCCCTGCTTCTCTAGCCCCCTACACTCCAAAATCGATTTTTTCGCCAAAACACCCCCCTTTCTTGAACTTTTCATCGAAAAATAACACCGGGAATCGATTTTCCGCACCGAAAAACCCCGGAAACACCTTGCTGCCCTTCCAGGATTCGAGCCTGGACTCAGTGCCAAAAATCAGCCAATTTGGAACCAAAATAAAAAAGTTGAAAAAATTGATTTTTTAACATGGAGTATTCGTTGTTCTTCATACGGCAACAAGTTTCTTAAGGTCTAAAATAGAGTCAAAGTCGAAAATCTCGATAAATAAAACATACCAGGAAAAAAAATTTTTTTTCTTCGAATAATAGAGATGGACATGAAAAAAAAATAGAAAAAAGAATTATTAAAAACGGATATGTCCTCGTTGAGATAAGGCGGTTTTATTAAGGTTTTTTCTCAAAATCAGGGTCAACTTCGAAGTCCCATATCTCGAAGAATATGAAGTTTCGGAAAAAACCGTTCCATCCAGATTTAGATCTCGACGAGTGCAATCAATGGCAAAAAGAATTATTGAAAACGGATTAAAGCATCGGCTCTGAAAGAATCGAGCTTCCGAACCGACAAACTTTTTTTGATCAAATTTTTAATTTTTGTTTGCATAACATTATAGCTCGTAAAGTGTTGAGTAACTTTTGTTTTGGGGTCCCATCAGATTCGTTCATTAGTTGGAGATTGACCCAGTACCAAGTTGAAGACCAGGAATTTTTTGGTCTTACAGGTAACCCAAAATTCAAAAAATTCTATCTTTTCAAGGATAAATCATTTTGACTTGAAATCTTTTTTATTTTTTAGGGCTACACACGCGCTACGTTTCTATACACTTTCCGTAGTCGGTAGACTTCAGGAAAGTTTTCTGGTTGGGTTTGAAGGGGTATGCCTATACATTTTTATGCCTGTGGGGACCTCCAAACTTTCACAAAAATTGGTCCATCTCAGCAAGAGAATTCCAGTACCTCCTAATTTTTGTATATATCAAACTAGCTCAACAAAACTAAGCAATAAAAAATTCCAAATTTCGGTGCGACAGAGTCCACTCGAGCCTTTGAAGATGGTGGTGCTGAAGAAGGTCAAAAATTGAAAATTCTTTAGATTAGCAAAATTTGCCATAATTTATATATTTTCGAAAAATTCATGAAAAATGGAGCATTTTTTGTTTTTACAGTAAATTCTGAATCGTTATCGTTGTCGAGATAATCGCATTTGAAGTTGGCGATTTTTGAGTTGCGATTTTGAATTTAAAAAATTTTTTAATTCCCGCCAATCCCTGATTTTCAGGTTTTGGCGGGAATTTAAAAATTTTTTAAATTCAAAATCGCAACTCAAAAATCGCCAACTTCAAATGCGAATATCTCGACAACGATAACGATTCAGAATTTACTGTAAAAACAAAAAATGCTTCGATATAGTGACACCTCCCCCCCCTACGGGTGTCACCGTAGGGGGGTGTCACTCTAATTTTTCGGGAATTTTTGGAGCTCGGATTATTACCACGCCGAGAACGTGAAAATACAGGTAATATGAAATTGGACAAAAGTTTTCGGACTCGATCGGGACTCGAACCCGTACCTCCTGGCTACCGTCCAAGTGCAGCACTACCATTGTGCTACCGAGACCTCCAACTGATGCCCGTTAATTTCTAGTGAATACTTGGCGGTGTAACAAAAAAAAATAAAATTTTTTGTTTTAATCTATTTATAAAACTTTATTTAATTTTAAAAATATTGACCGATCATATTGTGATATTGTAGAAAATTTGATTTCTAACTTCCAATTTTGAGCTAGATTCACTTTATAAACGTAGGTTTAGGCCTAAGCTTAGGCTTAGGCCTAAGCCTAGGCCTAAATCTAAGCCTAGACCTAAGCCTAAATCTAAGCCTAAGCCTAGGCCTAGGCCTAAGCCTAAGCTTAGGCCTATCTGAGTCTATAATTTCTGAAACTTTCAGATATACCAGACTTTCGGATATGACGGTAACATATATAATATATAAAAATTATAACTTTTTTCACAGCGACATTAAAAAAAGTGTCGACTCCATAGTAAAGTGGTAAGAGCCTTGCTCTCAGTTTAAAGGGTTGAGTTCGATCTCCGGTCAGAGCCAAAAAAATTTTGGTGAGAAAATCATCCATAAACGTAGTACATATAAAATATACTTAAAAAACATTTCGCCTATCATTAGTTTGTTGAAAAAAATTTTTGAGATGTACTTTTAATTGCCAGAAAAATTTTTTGGATTTTAGACCTTTTTTTGGAAAAATTGTGACTTTTTCATGGTTTTTTACAAAAATTTTTCACTTTTTCCTTATGTGGCGAAAATTATACAGTCAAACCTCGATATAGTGACACCCACCACGCTGGAAAGACCACGCAGGGACGCCTCTTGGCGGGAAAATTTGTAAACGTCACCAAAAGTCATGGTTAAAAGATTCTTTTTTTTAAATTGCCTTATATATCCACACACCTTTAAAAAAAGAATTATTTAACAATCTTTTAATCCTGATTGTTGGTGACGTTTACAAATTTTTCCACCAAGAGGCATCCCCGCGTGGTCTTTCCAGCGTGGTGGGTGTCACTATATCGAGGTTTGACTGTAGTTTTTTGGCAACGTGGCGAACATGGAAAATTATAGTGCTCTAGGAACTTCCACAACAAAATGCGGAACTTCCACAACGTTGTGGAAGCATTTCCGCATTTCGTTGTGGAAGTTCCTAGAGCCCCAAAAAGGGATCCCGCTTACTTTCAAAACTAGTAAAGCCTCTAACTGTAAAGAACCTTGAAAACTAAATCTTGCTACGATACAATTTGCTAATATATTTTGATTGAATTCCCAGCAAGAGTTCACACGAACTTCAGTTGTTGTAATTTGACTTTCCAAATCCGCGATAGTCCAACGCACGACATCCACATTTATTTTAAAACCCGACACATCACGATCATTACTAATTTGGACCATATAACTGGTCTGACTCGAGCAATACGATTCTTGAAGAATACGCAAATCTTGGATTTTTCGTAATGGAAGAATATTGGAATAATTTTTGATGATTCTATCCCATTGTTTATCCACTAGTTGAGCTTTTTCAATTTCATTTCGTTCGAGAGAAGAGAAAATGGTGCATAAGATTTCGACCGGGAGATTTGATGGAATATGAGGGAATATTATTGATTTTTCCATATTGACAAAAATAATTTATGCTACTGCCTTATCAAAAATTCATTTAATAAAATATGCTTATTATATACACTTATAACCAATACGATGTTTCAAACAGCGGGAAATTTAAACTCAACACGAGTCCAGTAGCAGATCCGGAAAAAGTTTCAAGAAGGGAGCCGAGATTTCAGGGGCACCGACCCAACAACATATCATTTTTCTTTACAAATTTCGGAGCTGTCCTAGCTGGGGGAGAGTCAATCAACAGAGTTTAAAAAGATGAGTTAAAATTTATCAATTTTTTCGAGAAGTGACTCTTTACGGGTAATTTTATGTAGGGAATCGATTGCGTGCATTCCCGAACCTTGAAAACGCTTCTTTGACCCTGATTCAGGGAAGAAATCAGTGTATTGAAGCGAAAATTAAACATTTTCGGATTTTTATGAGAAAACCGTCGATTCTTAGGTTTTTCTAGGCGGGGAATCGATTGCGCGCACTCCCGAACCGTGAAAACGCTTCTTTGACCCTGATTCAGGGAAGGGATCGATGTTTTGAAGCTAAAATCAATTTATTTGCGTAAAAAGAGTTGAGTCAAAACAAGGGGTTTCAAGCATTGAAAGTGCGATTTTTTGGTTTTTTCCAAACTTGGGGTGGGGAGTCAATCAAAGAGTTCAAAAAGATGAGTTAAAATTTATCTATTTTTTCAAGAAAGACCTATATTAGGCGATAAATTTTACCCCTAATATAGGTCTTTCTTGAAAAAATTGATAAATTTTAAAGGGGGGATAAAATTGCGGTACGTTGGTAGCGAAAAAATTTTTTTTGAATTTTTGTAAAAACAAAAAATGACCCTGCTACCCCTAATTTTATGCGAAAAATCGATTGCGCGCATTTCCGAAGCTTGAAAATGCTTCCTTGACCCTGATTCAGGGAAATAAGAGTGTGTATTGAAGCGAAAATATGAAATCTAAAATTTTCATATTTTCGCTTCAATACACACTCTTATTTCCCTGAATCAGCAAGATTGGATTTTTGAATAAAAATTTGATTTTTCAAAAAATTTGCGAAAATATTTTCTCCGATCAAAAATGCAAAATAAGTTTAAATTTTTGAAGTTTTATATATTGAAACGAAAATCCTGCATGAATTTAAACTTATTTTGCATTTTTGATCGGAGAAAATAATTTTTTACGCAAACTTCAATTAGCAAAGTTGTTCAGCATAAAATTCTCTGTCGATTCATGCTATTTTTTTCACGATTTTTCCTCAAAAAAGTTTGATTATTACAACGAAAACATGTACATGAATTCATATTTTCAAATGCATTTATCTCGATAGGGAAAACGATTCAGATGATGCCGTAAAAACAAAAAATGCTCCATTTTTCATGATCTTTCCGAATCATTTTTTTCATATGATTGTAATTGACTGGCCTGGTCCTTTAAAAATTTAGGACGAATCTGGTGGGCTCAACATTGCTTAACTTATCAGATCGAACGGTCGGCGCCTTAGACCACTTGTCCATCGATCCCGGACTTTTTCCCACTGGCGGCGGAAACGAACTTTATGCTATTCCAAAAATTTATTATGAACCAATAAAGCTACAACGAAAATACCGATAAACAAAGTTTTAACTAATTTGTTATATTCACTTCCACAAGTGTAGGAATTCATGCCCTTAAGGTTTACATTTTTTTCAGTGCAATTCACTTCCACAAGTGTAAGAATTCGTGTCCTTAAGGTTTACATTGTTTTCAGTGCAACATAAGATTTTTCGACCAGTAGCACATTGGTTACCAAACGAATTGGAACAATAATCCGCTAAAATTCAAAATAAAAAAAAGCATTTTCAAAACTAGTCACGTACAGGTTTGAAAATTCGAAAAAACTCCACGCATGGCAAAGTGGCTCGCGCGTCATAAGTTGAATCAAACAGTCGCTGATTCGATCCCCGGCTTTAAAATCGACTTTTTAAAATTTTTTATTTTCATCTAATTATGGTATATAGATTCGAAATATACAGGGTGGTCCAGTAGGTTGGGCCTATCATTGATTTGAAGGTTGTGGGACGACGTGGCCTCATGGCGCAGTAGATTACGTTTGGCTGTTGACCGAAAGATCGCGAGTTCGATACCCAGCTTCGTCGCTTGGTTTTTGCCCAAAAATTGTTCTTTTAACAGTGATGAGAAATAGAATTGTCAAAATTGAGACCAATTTTTTGGGCAAAAACCAAGCAACAAAGCTGAATATCGAACCCACGACTTTTCGAACAACAGCAAACACGTAACCTACTATGCCATGAGGCCACGTCGTCCCACAACCTTCAAATCAATGATAGTCCCAACCTACTGGGCCACCCTGTATATTTCGAATCTATATACCATAATTAGATGAAAATAAAAAATTTTAAAAAGTCGATTTTAGAGCCGGGGATAGAACCAGTATCTTTTAATTTTGGCTTCTGACACACTAGCCACTTGGCCATGCCTCAAATTCTTTGTGTAACTTTTTTCTAATTTTCGAATGCTGTTGGGGAGGGGTAGGAGGGGTGGGGGGTAAGGGGTAGAGGGGCACCGGCATTCATTCTCTCCCTTGGTTCCGTCTTGTCTGAAATCTTTAGCATACCATCTTCTTTGGAACCGGCTTGGTATTCTAAATAAGGATTGCTAGATGGGCAAACAGTGCTGTTTTGGCATATTGGAGCTGATCTGTACCATCTACAATTCGGTTCAGCATGAACGAAATACATAAAAGCAGCGAAAAGAAGTAGATGCGTAAAAATTGACATCTAAATAAGTTTAAACTATACAAAGACCAGAACAATTTTTTAAAATTATTTTATATGAAAGCACTTCTACCTTTTAAAGCAAAAATCTCCGAAACACAAACACTGATAACCCTTTCCAAAAACGACTTACTTTATAAGATCCTGTGCCATAATAAAATTTTTATAGTGTTAGTCTTTCGGTTTTGACAGAGTGAAAAGAAAAAATTTCATTTTATTATCATTTGTGTAGCCATTCTGTAAAATAGTATCACTTAATATCGTAAAAAAAGTATGAATAAGCAATTTTATGGTTTTTATTAAGTCAAATGAATCACCATCATTTTGTTTAAATGATATCATTTAATACCATAAGTGAATCGTGCCGATGGGAATACATCTTCTACGTAAAAAATGGTGAGTGAGATCTCCCGCTCAAAATCGGCCTGAAGGAAAAGGTGTACTTTTTTTTTGTTAAAAATGGCTTTTAACAATTATTAATTTTTTTGTCAAAGATTACAGCTTTTTATCAAAAAATGGAGATTTTTTTCTTCAAAAATTGCGCGTTTAAGATTAAAAAGTTATACCCCTAACATTTTGGAGAAAAAATTTTCTCCAAAAAATGACCAAATGGTGGTTTTTTTTTGGAACATCTTGTATTAAACTATAAATTTTAGCCTGCTCCAACTGTGAAGAAAGAAAAGAGAAAACCGAGACATGAGGCACTGAAGCCTTTTATAGTTGAAAAACCACCACCTACTAAGGAACGCTGTCTTGTCTCACCAATAGAAAATGATATAAGTTTTATATATCAGGTGTAGGAGTAAATCGCCGCGCATGGGTATCTAGCTATGGAAAACCGTTTTCGATTTAAATTTTTTCAGGAGTGGGGTAAGGTAAGGGACACTCATGAAGAGGATAGTGGTGGTAACTTCTTGAATAGAGCATGTTTTTGTGTCGAAATCAACTTGTTTCAATTCGGCATGCTGGAAATTGAAAAAATCGCCATATCTCCCCCAATTCATTGCGGATTCGCCTGTTTATACTTTTGTGTGGGGTTTTCCTACACGGGGAATTGATTCCCGGTAGAATTGAACGAAAAAAATTTCCCTGCTTCTCTAGCCCTCTACACGCCAAGATCGATTTTTTCTCCAAAACACCCCTTCCTGAACTTATCATTGAAAAATAACACCGGGAATTGATTCCCCGCACCGAAAAACCCGTAAACACATTGCTGCCCTTTCCAGAACTCAATACTTGAAATTCGAATTTTTTGGTCAAAAATTCGATTTTCGCAGGCTTGAGTCCTGGAAAGGGCAGCAATGTGTTTACGGGTTTTTCGGTGCGGGGAATCAATTCCCGGTGTTATTTTTCAATGATAAGTTCAGGAAGGGGTGTTTTGGAGAAAAAATCGATCTTGGCGTGTAGAGGGCTAGAGAAGCAGGGAAATTTTTTTCGTTCAATTCTACCGGGAATCAATTCCCCGTGTAGGAAAACCCCACACAAAAGTATAAACAGGCGAATCCGCAATGAATTGGGGGAGATATGGCGATTTTTTCAATTTCCAGCATGCCGAATTGAAACAAGTTGATTTCGACACAAAAACATGCTCTATTCAAGAAGTTACCACCACTATCCTCTTCATGAGTGTCCCTTACAAACTCCTAAGAAAAAAATTTCATCGAAAACGGTTTTTCCTAGTGAGATAAACCAATGTGCGGCGATTTACTCCTACAACCAAAATATTGAATAAAACACCGTTTAAATCACAGATAAAGATGGGCCCATAATTAAGTATGATAGAAAAATTGGAGTTTGATTATGGATTTTCTACTCTATTTGTCTTAAATATGGGCCTCAACAATAAGGCATATATAAATATAAAATCTATAAAATACAAATATGTGTTTATATAGCCATGTACAAATTAATAACTGGAATTATTCTTCTTCAGAAGTTTCACTTTCACTTAGTTGCAAATCATCGTGAAGTATTTTCTTTTGATGCGTAATCGCTGAATTCGACGTAGACGGAGCCTGTTTGACAGGTGATACAACAGCTTTATATTCGTTTTTGTTTATCATGAGATGTTTTTCAAGTTGGCCTAAATTGAAAAAAATTCAGTTTGTAGTTGTACAGGGTGTATAAGAAAACCGGAATTTGGGATATTTTTAAATGTTTTTTCGACCCAAATTTTTTTTCAAAATGACCCTGTTAGGGCTAGTTTATGCGGAGAATCGATTTCGCGAAGCTTGCAACGCTTCCCTGAATCAGGGAATCGAAGTGTGTGCATTGAAGCGAAAATCGAAAATTTTTAGATTTTCTGCTTGAAAATGACTTTCTGGGGTAAATTTATGCAGAAAATCGATTGCGCGCATTCTTGAAAAAACGCTTCCCTAATTCAGTGAATCGGGGTGTGTATATTGAAGCGATGACCAATTTTTGCTATAATACATCAATTTTTCTTTGATTCAGAATCAGGAAAGTGTTTTCAAGCTTTGAGAATGCGCGCAATCAATTCTCCACATAAATTTACTCTCAGATAATCATCTTAAGGCAAAAAAATCTAAAAATTTTCGATTTTCGCTTCAATACACACACTCCGATATCTGATTCAGGAAAGCGTTCGATTCTCCGCATAAAACTAGCTCTAATAGTGTCATTTTGAAAAAAATTTGATCGAAAAAGCATGAAAAAATCGTCCAAATTCCGGTTATTTATACATCCTGTAATATAGTTTAAATTTAAATTTTGGCAACGATAAGTAAAGACATATAGTAAGTTTCTGCACCAAATAAAAAGTCCGCTGTCGATGGCCAAGTAGTCCAAGGTGCTGACCGTCCAGGTTAGCCTGCAAATCTCGGAAAAGGTGATAGTCAGATGGTGAAAGATCTGGGCTATAAGCTGGGTGGAGCAAACTTCCAGCTCTTGGAGTTTTTCTTTGGTCAACAGCAGTAGTTCCACGAGCATATTCATGGTAAATTATGTGCCGTATTTGGTTGATATTAGAAGTAGTCAAATTTAACAAAAAAATAAAGGCAAATTAAGATATTTCGTCAACATGCTAACAGCTTTGCATCAGCTCTGTTAATATATGTAAAACAACCTGCTATATATCAGTCAGCCGATGCAAAAATAAACAAAAAAATTCCGAGAGAACTTTTGCACCAACCTAATACATAAAATTGAAACTTGAACAAGAACAAAAATTACTTGCAAAATAGGATGCGTGCTCCGCGCTTGGACTAGGCTTAGGACTAGCGTGTAACATACTTTCCAATAGATCATCTTCACTTTCTAAGTTATTTTCATGAACATCTGATCCAAGTTCCATATGATCGGATTGCGAGTGCCCATCAGATTTCTCCTCATCCGAATCGGATCCAGAATCAGAGCCAGAAGAATCATCCGAACTTCCATTCATTTCAGATTCCGTTGTTGATCGGCGTGATCTTTTAGCGGCTTCCTTTTGCTTGACACGTTTCTCATGGAGTTGAATAATTTCGCTACGCACTGATTCATCAAGTTTTTCTTCCATTTTCCCTCTAAAACATTCGTTTCAAACATGTTATTTGAGAAAACTGAGCTTCAGAATGCACAAAAATTTTTTCGCTGATTTACTAAAAGTCTATATTATAAATGTTATTGGACTAAATGAGTGAAGCGTTCCTGTGAAGATAGACGCGGTCGAAGTTGGGTCTATTTTGGCTATTAGCACCCAAAATTCAAAGTAACATAACTCCGAAGCCATAAAGGCTACAGACATGAGATAAAGTACGTTTTATTGGTGAACACATGAGCCTAATTTATGATAAAATAAACCTTATCTGAAAACTTCATCCTTAATTAATTTCTAGGATAAGATTAGTGTGTGATACCACTATTTTCGGGTACCCCCAACATGGCTTTTTTGCTCAAAAGTAACCAAAGGAATATCGAGTTATGTTACTTTGAATTTTGGGTGCTAATAGCCAAAATAGACCCAACTTCCACCGCGTCTATCTCCACAGGAATGCACTTTCGCATCGGGACCCCCCGAACTAAAGTTGTTTCACTCATCTAGTCCAACAACATTTTCAATATAGACTTTTGATAAATCGGAGACAAAATTTTTGTGCACCAGGCATTGGACGAAAGCTCGCTTCTATCAAATAACGTGTTTTCAATATAACAGTCGCTGATTGAAAGAGCATACCTAATTTTCTTAACTTGAATATTCGAAGTTAATTTCTCTAAACGCAATTGACCAGTCTTTTTATCAAAGATTAACAGGCATTCTTTGTCATTTTTAACAGATTTTCGTGAGCCTTGGAATAAAGTCCATTGAGACGTTTCACCTGGTACTACCATCTAAAAATTTTAATTTAATACAGGGTGTTCCAAAAAATCGTCATTTGATCATTTTTTGGAGAAAATTTTTTCTCCCAAATGACTCATTAGGGAAATTTTTTATGCGAAAAATCGATTGCGCGCATCGAAAACCCTCGAAAATGCCTCCCAGACATGAAATATCCAATTTTCGTATTTTCAAGTAGGAATTCCTACCGAAAATAACTGAAAAAACACGAAAATCGTATGGCTTGGAAGGCGTTTTCATGGGTTTTCGATGCGCGAAATTGATTTCTCGCATAGAAATTACGAGCGGTCAAAATAAAAGTTGTAGAACGCAATTTCTGTGTTATTTTTGTTTTTGACATTTTTCATAAAAAGCTAAAGAAAAAATTTTGAAAACCGATTTCATACGATTTCGTGGCATCACTACTAAAGACCTTTTCGAGGTGAAACTCGAAAATCACAGATTTTGTCAACATAGCAAACACATGTGTTTCAGGCTACCTCAACTTTCAGGCTACGCCACTGTAATGTAGCAAAAATTTTACGAAGCGAAATAAATTCCAATGTGGTCAATAGGCAAAAAACATCAAATTTATATTTTTAAAATTATTTATCACTAATACTTTGGCTCAGATGGCCCCTGTGCCATAAATCATCATTGAAAGCAAAAAACTGCTTTCGATAATCAACCGATTAATCAGGAGGCACGTTCTCTTCATCGCCAATTTCAAATAAAAATTAATTTTATAAAAAATATGTTTATGCCGTTTTTTAACGCCATATCGACCTAAAAATTTTGGACAAATTACAATTGTTCAAAAATTATATTCCGTGAACTTTATGAAAAAGAGCCGTCCACCCCCTCCAAATCAAGTGCTCAAATACTTTCACTTACATTAAAGCTACTCTTTTCAAATAAAAACCCACCTGAACATCATCTTTCGCATTAATAGCAATGTACGTTTCCGGATCTGTTGCAACAGATTTCGGTTTAAAGTCAACTAAAAAGTCAAATAGGAAAGTTATAAAAGTATACAGGGTGAGTAAAAACTTTTGAGTTTTTGGTGAAAATTTTCCCAAAGTTTTTTTCGAAAATCATCTATAAAGGATATTTTCATGTGAGAAATCGATTGCATGCATCGAAAAACCTTGAAAACGCTTATAGGTAATTTTTGAAAATTTTTTACCAAAAAAACGCAAAAGTACGGTTTTTTGGCTCATCCTGTATACTAACCTTTAAGAGTATGATAATCCGTTTTATCAGCGCTTCTTTTATAACTATCTCCTACAGTTATATCATATTTCCCAACTGGAATTCCAATATCAACTTTGTTATCCATTTTATTACTCATATATCTAAAAAAATGTATAAGCATAAGGTTTATACAGAGTGTGCCAATAAAAACCGGATTTTTTGCGATTTTATGCAACATTTTTTCAACAGAAAAATTTTATTTTGTCGGGTAAAATGTAGTCTTTTGATCTAATTTTCGAAATCTCTACATATAATGTAGAGATTTCGATTTTCTACGCTTTACAAAAAAAATTACGTCAAAAGACAACATTTTACCCGAGTAGTTTTTCTGCTAAGATAAAATTGCAAAAAAATCCGGTTTTCATTGGAACACCCTGTTTAAAGAAAATACAATTCCAATAATAGTAAGAAAATTTGTTTGGATGCAAGTGAAAATAAAAAGATTGATAAATTTTACAAAACGAAGTCTTAAAGCGCGAAAGAAAACATCGATACTACGAAACTTATGCACTTCGCCCCTCCCCCAAATTTGGGGGAGGCCGAAGTGCATAAGTTCCGATACTACTTCGGATTAACGACCGCAAATTACAGGGTTTTGTACTCGGAAATTTTTTTTCAAAATCAAGTATTTAGGGGACTTTTTATGCGAGAAATCGATTCCCGAAGCGTGAAAACGAATACCTTTCGTGAAAATGAGCCTCTTATACTGCAATCAGGCAGAAACAGCTTTCATACTTTGTTGATGCGCGTCATAAAACCGCCACCTCGGCGCAACTGCTAACGTTGTGCCGTAGTGCAACGGCTAGCGCCGAAAAATGCGTGTCACGACGGCTAGCATGCATCCTTAGGATCGAAGCTGTTATTGTAGATTATATGTGCTGTCATTCTTTTCATTTCTCTCAAATTGCGACCATTTGAGAGAAAAAAATTTCGAAAAATGACCCTATTGGGGGTAATTTGATGCGAGAAATCGATTGCGCGCACTCCCGAAGTGTAAAAACGCCATCTTGACCAAGTTTTCGTGAAAAATTACCTATTTTTTCGCAAAAATGGGCGCGCCCATCCCCATATGCAACTCGACATTTTTGATAAAAAAAATAGGCAATTTTTCACGAAAACTTGGTCAAGATGGCATTTTTACGCTTCTGGAATGCGTGCGTGTAATCGATTTCTCGCATCAAATTACTTCCAATAGGGTCATTTTTACGAAATATTTTTTCTCCCAAATGATCGCAAAATGCACCCCCTTTAAAGGGGGTGACATTTATGGCCTAATCCAAGAAAAAATTTTTCTAAAAAGATCATTTTTAGGGGTAAAATCATGCGAAAAATCGATTGAGCGCATCGCCGAAGCGTGAAAAAGCTTCCCTGACCCTGATTCAGGGAAGCAAAAAAAAAATTTGGCTCTAAGTGGGATTTGAACCAGCAACCTTTGTGATTAATAAACCGCTGCTTTGTCACTGCACCATCGAGGCTTGTTGATGGAGAAACGTCTTTTCAAACCAAGTACTAGTATAAAAAAAAGTCGAAAAAACTATATTTTCTCTGAAACAGGGAAGCATTTTCACACTTCGGCGATGCGCGCAATCGATTTCTCGCATGATTTTACCCCTAAAAATGATCTTTTTAGAAAAAATTTTTCTTGGATTAGGCCATAAATGTCACCCCTTTAATGTTGTATTTTGTTGGGTACTCTAATTTGGGCTTCTTGTCTTTTGTATCCTAAACAATAAATAAATATCAACCACTATCAATCATAGGTGTCCAAACAGGGGTGGAGATGGGGTCTGGTGTTGGGTTGGGTCCCCAAAAAGTGAAAAATTTACCTTGGTCCCCTCCATATTTTTTGTTGAAAAAATTTTTGGGCAAAAACATAAGGGGGGACCAAGATGATTTTTTTCGATTTTTTCAAAAAATTTTCAAAAATGCCGAGTTGGTCCTTATTTTTAGCCTTTTTGCCGAATGGGTTAGGGAGTAGACTTCCCCGTTTGGGCACCTGTGCTACCAATGACAACACTAGAGCAATCGATTTCTCGCATAAAAATACTCCTAAAAGGCTCTAGGAACTTCCATAACGGGGTTCAAAACGACATGCGGAACTTCCACAACGAAAAAAGCGGAACTTCGCCAACAATTTTCACGAGAAAATCGACCGTTGTGGAAGTTCCTAGAGTCTCCTAAAATGGTTGATTTCGAAAAAAAATTTCCGACTTCAGAACCCTGTCATTTGCTGTCATTAATCCTAAATATTACTCAAAAAATCTTAAATAACTTTCCAAGCCTAGAAGTTGAATAACAATGATCCAAAATGACATGCAAAATTGCTTTACACGCATGTCTGAAACAAAGAAAATTTTATTCGACAACTTTCAACATGTCGCTTCAATGTTTCATGATTTTCAAATTATTAACTAGTGCAATTCATATTCTGCCAAAACTCCACATAATTATAACAGCACCCTAAATTTGGCAAGTTCCGGGTTCCCGTGAACAAGCTCAAGAGATCGTCCCTGTTTTTTTTTGCATTTTTCGGTTCAATTTTTTTCAATTTTATATATTTTTTCGAATTTTTTGCCCATAAAAAAAGAAAAAAATATTATGAAAAAATTATATATTCGGAAAGTTCATGAAAAATGGAGCATTTTTTGTTTTTACGACAACCTCTAAAGTTGTTGAGAAAATTGCGTTTGAAATTGCTCATGTTTTCGTTGTAATACACAAACTTTTTGAATTTTTTGTGAAAAAATCAATTTTTGCATCGATTTTTTGGAATTTTTATAAAATGAACATTGCAACTTTTTATAGCTAAATGAGACGAACAAAATGACACGAAAATTATCCAATTTGAAAATGGTTTTGGGTTATTGAAACGAAAATTCTGATTCATGTTTTCGTTTCAATAACCAATTTTCAAATTGGATATTTAATATAAAGAAGTTATTGCACAAAATCAAGGGCTATTAAAGGTGTTCTAATATAGTTGTCTCGTTCTTCCATCTTAGGCCTGTTTTCCATTGATCTCTGTTGTGTTGAAATTGTTTCACCTTGCTTAGAAGGACATTGGCAATAACCTCCATCTTGACCCGGCGCTCCTTGTTTTCCCATCTAAATTTAAAAAATGTTTAAGTAACAAGTAAATTACACACATACCATTCCCGTGAATCCAGGAATTCCTGGCAACCCAACACTTCCCATTTTTCCTTGAGCTCCTATTAAACCTGGCTTTCCAGGGCTGGCATCAAACCCAGGTAGTCCGGGTGGTCCCATCGGTCCCATATTTCCTCTTGAGCCGGGTAGTCCTGGTTTGCCAACACCATACTTTGCATTTTGGCCATTTTCTCCGGGCAATCCAATTTTCCCAGGTCGGCCAGGCAAACCTCGATTTCCAGGTTGTCCTATCATTCCTGGCGCACCAATCTTCCCTGGTCTGCCTAATAACAAGTGGATACATTTATGCTTTTTTGTCATACAAAAACTACCTGGTGGACCTTGAAAACCAGGTAGACCGTGAGGACCTGGTGTCCCAGGTGGTCCTTGTAGGCCGGGTGAGCCAATCGGACATTTAACGCACTCATTCTGATATCCATAGATCATAGTTCCTGGGATACCTGGTTTACCATCTTGGCCATCAAAACCTGGTTCTAAATAATTTATTTAAGAAAATTGTGTAGTGCCCAAGTTTGATACCTCCAGGTATTCCTGGTTTACCAGGAGGCCCAGGTGGACCAGATGGACATCCACATTCTAAAAAGTTTTTAAAAAAATCAACGTTTGTTTCTATATTGGTAGCCGAGCTCAAGAGAATGTCAAGAAGATACCTGAAGTAGACGCTGAATTAACACCTGGTGTTGTCTCGGCACCCACAGAACCGCTATTTAGGAATCTGTTGACTCTATATATTGGGTTGTTCCAAAAGTTCCCGGATTTTTTACATGAATTTTGGAACTTTGTTTTCTAAACACAATTCGGGGGAAATCGATTGCGCGAAGAGTGAAAACGCTTCCCTGATTCAGGGAAAGGCGGTGGGTTTATTGATTCGAAAATGTAAATAATTCGAACTTTAACTGGAAACCGGCTGTCTAGGTGGGAAATCTATTGTGTGCATGAAAACGTTTCCCTGATTCAGGGAAGGCGGTGATTGTTTTGGAGCGAAAATGAACTATAATTCGGATTTTCGTCGGAAAACCGGGGGTTTTTCCATGCGGGGGAATCGTTTGCGCGCATTGCTGAGACATGAAAATGCTATCATGTTCCTGATTCAAGCAAGGGTGTTTCATGATCCTGGGCTATCATGATCCTGATTCAGGAAAGATGGGTGTTTTGAAGAGAAAATTAGCGTATAAATTTGTGCAAATTCGTTTTCGACGAGACGACGGTCAAATTAATATGCGAATTTTGGTCGCTTTGTCGAAAAACGAATTTGCAATCATTTGGACGCTAATTCTCTTCAAAAACACCTACCCTTGCCTGAATCAGGATCATGATAGCATTTTCATGTCTTGGAAATGCGTGCAAACAATTCTCCGCATGAAAAAACGCCCGATTTTCCGGCGAAAATTCGAATTTTAGTTCATTTTCGCTCCAAAACAATCACCCCTACCCTGAATCAGGGAAGAGTTTTCACGCTTCGGGAATGCGTTCAATCGATTTCTCGCAGAAAATTACCCCTAGTTGTTTTTAAGAAAAAATTTCCAAGATTCATGTAAAAAATCCGAGAACTTTTGGAACAATCCAATAGGTAGTAGTGATGTGTCGAAATCAGAAAATGGGAAGCCCACATAGCTCAGTGGAGAAGTCAGGAGACCGTCCGATTTGGCAAGTTAAGCAACATTGGGCCCGCAGGGTCAAAACTTTTGATTTTCAAAAAAAAATTTTTGTTTTTCAGGGCAAAAATTTTTTGCACCATAAAAATTAAAAATTTTTTTTGAAAGTCTAAAGTTTTGACCCTGTGGGACCAATGTTGCTTAACTTGCCAGATCGGACGACGGTTGCCTTATTTATCCACTAAGCTATGTGGGGAGCGCTTTTATATAATATGTTTTTTGTTAATAGGTTTTTTGTTTTACCTAACATTTTTTTTGTTAGTAGGATACGCCAATCTCTTCATTCGAGAAATTTCATCAGCAGAGCGTCTAGTAATACCAACAAGATGTTGATTCCTAACATACATAATCTCGCCCCAAGCTGCATTCGCGGACTCCTAAAGCCGTTTTTGTGTAGATTTTGCACAAAAAACGCAAACCTTGAACTCGTCGATCTCCATACGAGTCTCAACAAGCAAATTGTTGAGCCCAACAACCAAATTTCCAACAGCTATCCACGCCATCACTATGACTATTCCACATCCAATAGCACTAATGTAAGCGAAGAATGAAATTTTGGTAGTAGCTTGAGTTGGGTTTTTGTTAGGAGGGAATTCGTTTCGAATCGGTGGTCGACCATGGTAGAAATCAGTAATTAGTTCCTTGCTTTTTTGCATTCTACACACGACACAAATAACGTCAACATGCAAATATGCGATTTGTTTTATACTATTGTTTTACAAGAGCTATTCTTTTGTTGCGGATCGTCGTTCAAGAGGATTTGATGAGTATAATAATTACGCACACGACGTGCTGTAATTCGTTTAGAAAATAAGGGTCTCTGATCTTCAATAAAGAAAATTTATTTCTGACTTACAAGGAACACTATCAACTTGCTATCCTCTGATTTTGCCGAAACTTGTCTCAAACGATTCCTCATATCAGAGTTGATTATAAAATTTTTTGGAATTACGTCCCCATCGTCTTCCCCGAGGAGATATGAGCGTTTTGAAAGTTTGCAGAATAGACAGAAAGTTGAATTGATTGCCAATTTTGCCTGAACCAATAAAAGTTTGTTTATTGAAACGAAAATATCGGACATTAAAAAATTTAAAATTTACCGATCCGTTTTGGACAAGAGATAGCTCATTGAGTTCCTTATGGTCTCAGGAATTCAATGAGCTATCGCTCGTCCCAAATGGATCAAATGCCCCTGAATCAATAAATCTGTTTATTGAAACGAAAATATAGGACATTAGAAAATTCAAAATTTACCGATCTGTTTTGGACAAGAGATAGCTCATTGATTTCCTTATTGTCTCAGGAATTCAATGAGCTATCGCTCGTCCCAAACGACTCGGTAAATTTTGAATTTTATAACGTCCGATATTTTCGTTTCAATAAACAGATTTTTATTGATTCAGGCAAAATTGGCAATCAATTAACTTTCTGTATATTCTGGAAACTTTAAACGCTCATATCTCGATCAAGAAGTCATATGGGGCGAAAATTCCAAAAAATTTTCTAATCAAGTCGAGTACGAGAAACATTTTGAGACCAGTTTCGTCAAAATCGGAGAAGGGGCAAGTTGATAGTGTTCCATGTTAAATAAAAATTTTAAAAATTAAGAATTTTAAGCAAGAGCGCTCTTAACAAACGAGCTTCATATGCAATGGTTTTACGAGCATCTCCAGCTTGAAGATTCATAAGAGGGCCTTCGGCTACACTTGGCAAGTCTCGTCCATGTACTAAAAAACTCTCATTTTTTGGAGCTCGGATTAAACCACGCCGAGAACGTGGAAATCTAGGGAATTTTTGAAATTGGGCAAAAGTTTTCGGACCCGACCGTGGCTCGAACCCGGACCTCCTTGACTACCGTCCAAATGCAATACACCATTATGCTACCGAGACTTACAACTGATTCCCGTTTATTTACAATTAACGGGCATCAGTTGTAGGTCTCGGTAGCATAATGGTAGTGAACTTGGACGGTAGCCAAGGAGGTCCGGGTTCGAGCCACGATCGGGTCCGAAAACTTTTCTCAATTTCAAAAATTCACTAAAAAAACTATGGATTTTTCAATAAAAACAAGCAGCAATTGTTCTCACCTTCACAAACTTCCAAAAACTTCAAGCATTCTAAAAGAACTTCATCTCGGATGACGATAATATGCTTGGCAACGCTTTCGAAGGTCGAAAGCATGCACCGTTTACTGTAAAACCAAGTATCAACGCCTAGTTTCTTGTCACAGGGTTCAATGGCTCTGACTATACGAGAAATCCCGAATTCATAATTTCCCTGTAAATATAAACAGGGTGTTTCAAAAAAAGTGGATTTTTGTGATTTTGGTTTCGAAAATTTTTTCTAAAAATGATCCCCTCCCCCGTATTTCTATGCAGGGAATCGATTGCGCGCATTCTCGAACCCTGAAAATGCTTCTCTGATTCAGGGAAATTGATGTGTGTATTGAAGCGAAAATGTACTAACTTCGCAATTTCACCATAAAATGTGATGTTTGAGGGGTTTTTCTAGACGGGCGAATTTTCGTTTCAATAACCCAAAACAGTGTTCAAATTGGATAATTTTGGTGTCATTTTGTTCGTCTCATTTAGCTATAAAAAATTATAGCTACAATGTTCATTTTATGAAAATTGAAAAAATCGATTAAAAATTCAAAAAAGTTATTGTATTACAACGAAAACATGTACACAAATTCAAAATTTCAAACGCAATTTTCTCGAAAACTACAACGATTCAGAACATNAATTATTGCTACAATGTTCATTTTATGAAAATTTAAAAAATCGATTAAAAATTCAAAAAAGTTTGTGTATTACAACGAAAACATGTACACAAATTCAAAATTTCAAACACAATTTTCTCGAGAATTATAACGATTTAGAGGTTGTTGTAAAAACAAAAAATGCTCCATTTTTCATGAACTTCCCAAAATCATAAAAATCACAAAAATCCACTTTTTGAAACACCCTATTGGATGTCGAATAAATGGATTCTTCATTTCAATGAAGAAGGTAGAGGAAAATCCATACTTTTGAGCAGTAGAGAGTGCCAATAACCAAGTTGATAATACACAAATGGAATGATTTCTTATCAACAAACTGTAATTCTTCTTTCTCCACCTTTTTCATCAGCTCTTCAGCCTAGAAAATATAAAGCTTAACTTGTGTGCACCTCTAGAATATGAAGTTGGCGATTTTTGAAATTTTTTGTATTACAACGAAAACATGTACCTCTTCATTATTATTCGTCATAATGTAACAAACGCATAAGTTTGCCAAAACAATTGCACTAATATCAAGAATCTAAAAATTTGAGTAAACATCTCTATTGCTAAACGTTAAAAGACCAGGAAAAAAGTTGCTATTTTTTGTAGAAATTTAAAAAATTCATGAAAAATGGAGCATTTTTTGTTTTTACGACAACCTCTAAATCGTTGTTTTTGACGATAATTGTGTATGAAGTTGACGATTTTTGAAATTTTGTGTACTACAACGAAAACATATGCCTGATAGTTTCTTAAAAATCTGTATATTGAGAAGAAAATAATTCAAAATCCTTGAGCATAAATACAGCATTTTTTATACCTCGTAAAGACAAATAAAATGGCACTAAAATTATATAGTTTGAAAATTGTTTTGGGTTATTGAAACGAAAACCCTGATTCATGTTTTCGTTTCAATAACCCAAAACAATTTTCAAATTGGATAATTTTGGGCCATTTCATTCGTCTCGACGAGTTATAAAAAATGCTGTATTTATGCTCAAGGATTTTGAATTATTTTCTTCTCAATATACAGATTTTTTAAACTATCAGGTTTTCGTTGTAATACACAAAATTTCAAAAATCGCCAACTTCATACGCAATTACGCTTTTCTGACCCTGATTCAGGGAGATAAGGGTGTGTATTGAAGCGAAAATATGAAAATTTTGGATTTTTCTTCTCAAGATAATCATTCCTGGGGTTATTTTATGCGAGGAACCCGAAAAACATTTTCTCGAGTTGAATAAATGCTTCCCTGAACCAGGGTAAGCATGTGTAATAACACGAAATTAACAAAGAAAGATTTGATTTAATTTCTTGTTATTACACATGCTTACCCTGATTCAGGGAAGCATTTTTTCGACTCGAGAGCAAGTTTTTCGGATTTCTCTCGTATAAAATAACCCCAAGAAAAATCCAAAATTTTCATATTTTCGCTTCAATACACACATCTATTTCCCTGAATCAGGATCAGGGAAGTTTTCAGAAAACGACAACGATTCCGAATTTACCGTAAAAACAAAACATTTTTTATGAACTTTCCGAATATCAACAAAATAATGGCAAAACTTTTTTCCGGCCGAACTGATCCTGTTATTACGTGTTCATAATTTCGACTAACAATCGGTTCATAGAAGCCAGCACTCTCTTTGAACTTTTCCTTAAAAATTGTCTTTTATCTTAAGGAGTGATAAAATTGCAACAACCTGCATGAATAAAGTATGCGCGACATTTAACTTCCACACATCGTTTTCACTACAAAATTCGGAAGAACGACGGAAAAGTCGCTCAACTTGTGCGTAATCACCTTTCTCCCAGACAATTTTTGCTTGAGCCATTAGGACTGGGATGTAGCTAAAAATTAGAGTGTGTGTGTCTATACATGAGGCTGCGTTCAAGCATATCAAAAAAGTTGTTAAAATGTTGTCACAAAGTTGTCAACAAAGTCTAACTTTGCCTGATTTTCAATAAAATCGTGTTCATTGAAACGATTGGTTATGAAACACAAAACTTATTGATCGAGAAGCATAAAATTTGTTGCCTGATTTTATGCTTCATGACCAATCGTTTCAGTAAACACGATTTTATTGAAAATCAAGCAAAGTGAGACTTTTTTGACATGCTTGAACGCAGCCTGAACAAACGATGCATACCGTTCCAAAGTATTTTCTAAAGACTCAATAGCTTTCTGAACAATCTTAGGATCACTATCGTCTTTGGCCTCCTGAAAAATTGAACTTGATGTGTTGAATTTCAAACAGCAAAAAATCGTCCCTGAATCAATAAAGGTTGTGTATTGACGCGAAAATTCAAAAAAATTTTGGGTAGTTTTTGTAAGTCGATGAAAAACGAAAATTTTTTCGTCACTGAATCATTAAAAGTTGTGTGTATTGACGCGAAAATTCAAAAATTGTTTATATATATACGGGGACACAAATATTCGATGAGACTCACTTGAACTTTTTGGTACAACTTTCGCACTTGATTGAGTTGTTCATTCGAAATGGCATCAAATTTTGAGTATGCATCGGCTGGTGATGACTGTAAGCTAATCAGAGCGTCCAAGTAGTCATACATATACTAAAAAACAAGTTCTAGAGCCACTACACAATAGGGGGAGGTGGGTCACCCACGTGATAAAATTTTCAAAAATTTTTCTAGAAATGACCCCTTGTGAGGTAAAAACATGCGGAGAATCCGAATTTGACAGTTTCAAAGCAAAAAAACGCTTCCCTGATTCAGGGAAGGCCTGTGTATTAAAGCGAAAGTCGCACTTTTGTGACTTTTCGCTTCAATACACAGGCCTTTCCTCAATCAGAGAAGCTTTTTTCACTTCTAAAGTGTCAAATTCGAATTCTCTGCATGCTTTTACCTCAAAAGGGTCGTTTTTAGGCAAAAATCGCATTTTTGCGACTTTTCGCTTCAATACACAATATGCCTTCCCTGAATCAGGGAAGCGTTTTTTGCTTCGAAATATATTCGGAAAGTTCATGAAAAATGGAGCATTTTTTGTTTTTTACGGGTAACCTCTGAGTCGTTGTCGTTGCCGAGATAGTGGTGTTTAAAGTTGGCGATTCTTTGAAATCTGTGTATTACAACGAAAACATGAACGCAGCGAAAATTCGTCCCTGAATCAATAAAAGTTGTGTATTGACGCGAAAATTCACAAATTTTTTTGGCATTTTTCGTAAGTCGATGAAAAACGAAAATTTAAAAAAAAATTTCGCTTCAATATCCAACTTTTATTGATTCAGGGACGAATTTTCACTGCGTTCATGTTTTCGTTGTAATACACAGATTTCAAAGAATCGCCAACTTCACACGCAATTATCTTCAAAACTTTCAACTATTCAGAGCATGCCATAAAAACAAAAAATGCCCCATTTTTCATGATCTTTTCGAATATATAATTTTTTGCATTGTGTTTTTTTCGAGTGGACTGTGGGGTCCTTTAATTCGAACCTGAGTCAAATATTTGTATGTTAGATGGGCATTTTCGGCCAACACATCTGCAGCCAGATCATAGTACTAAAAATTTATGTTACCGTTTTATCTGAAAATCAGGGCCGCCACTAATACGTTCGGACGGCTCTCGAACGGACTTTAGTTCACTAATAACTTCACTAATTGCGTTCGGACGCGTTTGGAAACATCACTAATAGGCGTTCGGACGCGTTCTGAAATGTTCGGATACGTTCTGAAACGTTCGGATGCGTTCGGGCGCTCGTCCGAACATTTTCGAACGCGTCTGAACGTTTCCGAACGCATCAGAACGTTTCTGAACGCGTCCGAACGCCTATTAGTTATGTGTCCGAACGGAATTAGTGATGTTATTAGTGATAAATTAGTGAAGTCAAAAAGTTCCGAACGAATTAGTGGCGGCCCTCAACACCAAAGCGCATAAAAACGATGCTTAAGCCCAAGAAACCTACTTGCCTAAACGCCTTAGTCTAACAAGGGACCCTCACAACTTGTCAATTTTCAAATTCAAGATTTTTTCTTAAATTTTCTTAAAAACGACTCCTTATGATACAAAATGAAAAACCCCAAGTCACCAGAAATTTAGCCTCACTAGAACGCGATTTTTGAAAAATCGATTTTGAGAGCAGGATTTTGTGCACAGGATATGCCAGGCAAAAAAAATCGATTTTTCAAAAAAATTTCAAATTGCTCCAAAAATTCTTAGAAGTTGTTGGGCATAGCCAAAAACGGTGAAATAGGACTTTTTACCACAAAAAGAAATTTATTTTAGGTGATTTTTACAGCCCCAAATATCCTTAAAAAGGCTATTTACGACCATTAGGGGAGCCCCAGATCGCGTTCTAGTGAGGCTAAATTTCTGGTGACTTGGGGTTTTTCATTTTGTATCATAAGGAGTCGTTTTTAAGAAAATTTAAGAAAAAATCTTGAATTTGAAAATTGACAAGTTGTGAGGGTCCCTTGTAAGCCTTAGACCTAGGCCTAAGCGCATGAAATCGACGCCTAATCTTAAGTATCAATTTTATGCGCTTAGGTTTAGGTCTAAGGCTTAGACTCAGGCGCTTAGGCAGGTGGGTTTCTTGGGCTTAGGCATCGTTTTCATGCGCTTAGGCGTCGATTTTCAGATAAAACGGTAACATATACAAGAAAATGTTTAGTTTTAGACTCCTTAAAGACACCTCGTATTTGCAATACAACAAGAGTAGATTGGCAAAAGTTTCGGGTGGAAATGGATTTTGACTCAGCAAATACTGCAATTTGGCGAAACTATCTGCAAGATTCATGTCGACATGGATCATCGCTTGGTTGTGAAGTGTCACTGGGTCAAGTTCTTCTTCGGACCGTGGTGGCATATCAGTAAGTGCTTCGGCCGCGGCGTCAACTGAAATATAGTGATGTAGATTCATCAGCATAAGGCTGCGCGATAACCGTCTCGAACAGGTGGTCTATGTATTTAAAAAACGAAGATGGCGTTCTTTATAGATCGACGAGACGAACAAAACAACACTAAATTTATCCAATTCGGGTTATTCGTCTCGAGCTCGTTTGAATTTGCCTGAATATTGACACGAAAACCCTGAATTTTACATTTTTCGAGACAATTAGCGCGCAACCTAACTAGAGCATACCATTTTTCAAACGATATTCAATGGCAAATTTCAAATTACACGCTTCAACAAGTGCGGTTTCGTGCAAGAGTAGGGTGTTTCCGACTGAACGGACATCCATCCCTTCGGTGACCATACCAATGCCAAGTTCTAA